>PVJA010000524.1:0-167491 GCA_004027025.1 Myocastor coypus
CCACACTTCGCAGAGTTTAGCCACACACTTTGCTTAATCCAGGTAGGATTCCTCACTGAAGCAGGAAGGAGTTCCACATGCAGTGCCAAGCCTGGGGGCAGTGGGAAGGTGGGTGCTGCAGAGACACAGTGGCGTGTGGATCGGTGCTACTTTAAACAAAAGGTCCCCTACGGTCTTTTGCTCAACGTTGTACAATCTAGGATGCTGCTCACCACTAATTTATTTTGCCTTGAGTTTTCCTACGAGATGAGACTTTGGATCAGATAGCTGTAGTCCCTAAAGCCAAGGCTTCGAAAAAGCCGAGCTGCTCTTGTAAGACTGCAGGTCCTTTGTGCCAGGCACATGCCCAGCCCACCGCCACTCTGTAGACGAGAACACACAGATTTCCACTTTCCAAATCTCCACGTCCAAGTGAAAGATTGAGGCACTGCATGACATTGGTGAAGAAAAAAAGGCATTTTCTTCAGAATTTTAACTATATGTAAACATGGCATAATGACGTGGAATAAGTGCACATGTTAGGACGTTTTCTAAAAAAAAAAAAAAAGAAGAAACAATACAGAATTTCACCAAACAAAATGACAAAAATTCAACAATGGTTGTTATATTTCATATTGTTGTCTTTAAGTTAGTTGCTCAGATCAGATATAAGCATGAAAAATTATAAAAATTTTAAAAGGAGAGACAAGATATTTTAAGCATTAAATGCTCCTTTCAAATAGACAAGCAGAAATCAGTGGTATAATTATCCAAGCTATCTTGTATAATTCATATAGATTTCTTTTCCCCTCCTTCTTTCTTTTCTCTTTTTCCTCATCCTTTTTGTTCATTCCATTTGAACAGCTTCTTTCTCTTTCACAGTATCTATTGTACCTTTCAGATTTTATTTACTCTTTCAGGTACTTACACTATGGAGATAATATGATGTCTATACATGTGAGTCTGATTTATTTCACTTACAAGGATGGTCTCTAGTTACATCCATTTACTTACAAAAGCCTCAAGTTTATTTTTTTACAGCTGAATAATATCCCATGACCTCAGGTTTGATATAATCAGAGACTCTGACACCCTGGCCCAGCACAGGTGAGTCTCCCACAGGCCATTGGCTACTGAAGCTAAACTCTCACCTGTCCTTTCTGGGTCTCTCTTTAAGCCACAAACTTTCAGAGAAAGGAAAAGAGGTCTTCCTCAGGCAGGGGGAGCAATGAAGGGTATCTGTGCTCCACCTTGGGATCCAGGAGAGCACCAATTTCCCTGTAACCTCTTCTTGTTCTTTCTTCTTGTTCTTCTTCTTGTTCTTCTTCTTCTTCTTCTTCTTCTTCTTCTTCTTCTTCTTCTTCTTCTTCTTCTTCTTCTTCTTCTTCTTCTTCTACTTCTTCTTCTTCTTCTTCTTCTTCTTCTTCTTCTTCTTCTTCTTCTTCTTAATCTTCTTCTTGTTCCTCTTCCTCTCCCTCTCTCCCTCTCTTTCTCTCTCCCTCTCTGTCTCTCTCTCTCTCCCTCTGTCCCTCTCTCTCTCCCTCTGTCCCTTTCTCCATCTCTCCCTCTCTCCCTTTCTCTCTCTCTCCCTCTCTCTTTTTCTCTTTCTCTCCCTCTCTCTTTCTCTCTTCCTTTCTCACCTCACCAGGCAGGAAAAAACAAATGCACTGCTGCTCATGCGATGGCTTTGCAGGAAATGAAGAAGTAGAAAAAAAAAAAAAAAAACCACTTCAGATGTATTCGCTGCGGCTGGATGAGGGCAGACACAGGCAGGGGAAGAGGCTTCCTGACCCACCCTGACCACCTGGAGTGTCCTGCACTGGGGACTGGGAGGGCCTCAACTCAGCCAGGATGGCTACAGCCAAGGGCCAAAAGCTCCACCTGCCCCACTCCAGGCCTAGCACTAGAAGTCCAGGGCTGGGTTGGTCTCTCCCAAAACCACTATCCCAGGGTATGGAAGCCCAACTCCTCCCTGAGTCCTCACTCAGTCATACTTCTGTCTATGTACCATCTTCTCTGCAATGAGACACTCCATACTACATTCTTGACCTTGTTTTATATTAATCACCCCTTTGAAGACCCTGTATCCAAATATAGTCACTTATGAGGCTTTGGGGAGTTGGAGCTAGAAAATAGGAGCTCAGCCTAGGACATAGAGGCACGCCTGGCAGCACAGCCTGGCCTCTGGCTGCATCTGCTGAGCATACTCAAGGGGACAAGAGGCTGCTGGCCAGCATGGGGCATTCTGGGACCAGTCTCAGGATTCAGACCTTTAGCAAGGCATGAGAGCTTGAACCTGGAACATCTTTTCCCATGTCGTACTGGAGAGTAAGAGCCAGCTTACTACTGCCTAGTCCGAATCCTGAGGGCCAGGCAGGCCAGCTGCTTTGTAGATGAAGTCATATTGGAGCACAGTCGTGCCCCCTCTGTGGCATCTTGTCTGTGGCTGCTATGGTGGCTCCAGTAAAGGCAGCAAAAACCCAAACATGTGTAGCAAAAGTGCACCCTGCCTACACTGCATAGTCAGCTCCCTAGGGACAAGGATTATTGTCCAGTCACAGCTGTAACGCAGAACCTAAAACTGCCTGGAACCTACCAGGTGTTCAAGGAATTTGGCCAGATGAGCAGGTGGTTTTATCCACTTGGCTATGGATGTGCTCTGGTGTCACACCCCAAATGCCCTGTGAGCTGTCTAACACAGTCCTGCACACTCCCAGCACATGCTGTGCATCGGGTCGGGGGGCCCTCTAGCGTCCTCCACAGCAGCACACCAAGCATGAGCTATCAAGTCTATTCAGAAAGGCTTGGCCATTTCCTTCCTTCTCTGACTGGCCTTCCTGGCCTTCAGGGGCTGCAGCAGGCAGGATCTGTCGGTTGAAATTCTTTCACCACACCTATTATCAAAGACTGCTCCCTTCTACAGTCACAAATGCACTGCGCAAATGCCTTTCTCGCCCCCAGAACAAGATAGCATCAGCTGAACTTGACTGACTCTAAGAAGCCACTTGGGGGGCCCGGCGGGATGGCTCAGTGGTCTAGAGCGCCTGCTTGGGAAAGCTTGGGCGGCTTCAGGGACCATGGTTCGATCCCTGGCACCACATGCTGCGCCAGCCCTGCCCTCGGGGTAGGCTGAGCCAGCCATAAAAATGAGTGAATAAACAAACAAAGGTTCTGAAACAAGAAAAAAATAAATAAATAAATAAGTAAGAAGCCACTTGGGACATGAATCAAAATGGAAAAGGCATTGGCCAAACCATCAGCCTGGCCTAGTCCTGAAAACCACTGGCCTCACATCCAGCGTCCACAAGTGAACTTTAGAGAGTAAAACGCCACTGCAGTCCCAGTCATGGTGTCCTGAGGACTGTCTACCTCCCCAGGGAAACAGGAAGCATCTCTTCTCTATTCCACGAAGTCTGGTGGTCTGACGCTAGGCAGAATCAGACTTCCCAGAGATGAACCGCACCCTTGGGCACTGCTGCTCCAAGCCTCCTGGTAACTAGGACTCCTCTGGCCTGGTTCCCTGGACTGATGCAGAGATGCAAATTAGTTCCTGAGAATGGCCATGGGTGTGGTGTCATGCACCCTGCTCCGGAAGGCTGTGGACACTTTTGCTCAAGCTGGAGACACAGGAGGAAAAGACCACGGGAGGCAGAAGAAGCCCTGCTCCCGGGGTGGTGCTGGCCTTCAGCCTTTGGAAAACAGGCTGCTGACCCCAGTGTGGACAAGCCCCTGGGACTGCTGGAGCAAGGTTGCAGCTCTTGTGCGCATGCGCACGCACACACACACACACACACACACACACACACACACACACACCTGTAGCATTAGGAAGTTCCCTACTGAGCTACCTTGAGCTTTGGCATTGTGCTCCTAAGCTCTGCTCACCATATGCCCCCAATGTTCACTATCTCACACCCCACACTCCCTAGCAAAGAGATCCAGGCAGCCAGCTGTATAAGATTCAGACTTTGTTCCCATCATAAGTGGAAACAAATGTTGGTCTCTTGCCAAGAGGCCGGGCACCTCCAATACATTCCAAAGATGTTTTGCTTTGTACTCCCAGCTCCTTCTCAGGTAAGGGATTACGTCGTCTGTGCCTGAGCTGTGACACAGAGCTCAATGTTACCAGTGTGCTCTGACTGTGCAGAACTTCTATTCTTAAGCTGACATAAGAGAGAGAAATGCTTCTCCGGTGACACACAGCCACTCCTGGCATCCAGGAACTCCTTTCCCAAAATCCTTTCCAAATAGGGAAGCTCACAGTGTTCTAAAAATGAACTGAGGAGATCCCAAAGAACTTGTGGATTTGAAAATATTCAGCACATGCTTGAAATACCTTTCTCATGAGGTCTTCAGAAAGAGCCAGGACTCGCCTGGCCACAGAGGGTGCAGGAGGACCAGCTGCCCCCCAGAACCCCTCCCAGGTGCCTCCGGAAATCATTCACATGTCAGGCTCCTCCCCTTGTTCTTCAGGCAATTTTAGATTCAGCTTTCCAAAGGGCCATAACTCCACCTCAGAAATTCTAGCTCATTGTGGAGCATGGAACATATTTGTCTTCTGGGAAGATTTGTTCTGGGAGAACTTGCTTGAAAACTTTAAAAGCAACAAATGGCTTGGGAATTCAAAACAAAAACAGCAATACAGTGAGCAGTGGTTATGGAGCACTTTGTCTGTGCTAGATACCAGGTTTGTGTCCTTCTTTTGACCTTACCATGACTTGATGACATCAAATTTCATTTTCCATTCATTTCTTCCATGACGACAGCATTTACTGGGTGTCTACCTGTGCCCAGCATGGTTCTTTCCACCAGGCACACATCAGGTAGGCCCCAGGAGATGCCTTCCCTCAGTGGAAGTGATAATCCAGCAGGGACTCAGATCACAGCAACGGTGACAGAGGTGCAACGTGCTGAGAAAATACAGCAAAGTGCAGGGCTCAGGCTGGGCAGGACTTGAGGCCATCCTGCACAACAGGGGGCTAATGGGACACATGCCAAGAGGAGAGAGAGGGAAGAGGCTTGCAGGAGAGGGTGGTGGGCATCAGAGAAGCAGCGCAGGCCGAGCCGCTAGGACCCGAAGTGGCCGTGTGGCATCGTGTGATGGACAGCCACAGCATGAGGTGCGCGCTGCGCTCCGCGCTCCTCCCTATTCTGCTCATTTATTAAGTGCTGACCACACCCCACTAACTTGATTCCACGGCCTATTCCCACAGCCATTAGTCATAGTTGAAAGCCACACTCTGAGGGCTCCTCCTTGCTTCTGAATTGTCTCTATCAACATGTAGACATTGAAAAGGGGGCCAGCAAGGTCAACTCTTCCTTCTGCATAGGCAGAGGCACTGGCAGCTGCACGACCTTGTAAACAAAGCTAAATGGCGATCTTTCTGTGCTGTCCCGTCCTTGTTACTCAGCTGGCCTCAGACGCTGAAATGCCTGTGCATGGCAGCTTCAAGCCCCGCCAGCTCTGCCCAGAGGCCATACATAAGCTCTGCTGTCACCAGGCCTGTCTGGGGAAGCCAGCTGACTGTGGAGGAGAAGCCAGACCCCAAGCCAGCCCTCAGCTCCACTCCACAGGATCCCCCACTCGCCCCCAACAGGCAGGAGAGCTGAGACCTTCAGGCACCCATAGGGAAATAGCTCCTCGTGCCCTGTGTCTGCAACTCTGCCTGGGCTTGCAGTTTCAAGTTGGCGTTCTTGTCCAAGCCTGCTGCTCCCAGAAATCCTGGGTGCTAGAGGAACTAGGATAGCAGTGTCCCTGAATCCCACACTGCTACAGAGACTCACTCCTGGCCCCCAGAGCAGGAAGGCAGGCCCCAGGCAAGATCCACAGACACTAGCTTGTGTCTTACTGCCTGTCATAAATGCCTTCCTAGAAATGGAAGCTGCATTTGTAATTTCCCCATTAAATTCAATGTTGCTTTACAAAGGAATACATTTTTTAAGCTCCCCTGCTACCTATCCTCTTCCTTTCCCCAAAAACACAGTGATCACAACTCCTAGCAGCAGTGAGAAAAGGAGTTTGGGCACAAAAAAAGCAAACAAACAAACAATCAGTGAGTCCAGACTCACTCAAACCTTGAAAGTCTACTGGCCAGATCCCAGGCCAGGCCCCAAGCTGTTGCCTTTGTTCTGGGGAGTGAGGCTCTGGCCAGACAGCCTCAGGGCAAGTGTTTCAGCTTCCTGGGCCAGGCGAGAAGGCAAGGTGGCCTCTTCCACTCCAGGGCTGTGGGGCATGTCCCCTCAAACCTGGCCATACGCAGAGCACAGCGCTGGCCCTCCTGTGACCCATCCTCTTCCTCAGCCAGGCTCCCATTGGCTTCTCTGCCACACCAGCCTCCCTGGGGGCTGTGGTTTAACATTTCATGGGGCGGAGCACAGGTCCAGGCTGGGAAGAGAGAAATTTCCATGCCTCTCAAGAGCGCTGGGCTGTAGACAGTGCACAGCAAGAAGAGCGAGCTGTTGAGCAGCACCAGCACGGTGGATCCCCCACACCCTGTCCTCCCTGCAGCCCCAGAGAAGGTCACACTTCAGCATCACACTTGAGCATCCACAGAAGTCTAAGTGAAGAAGTCACATTGCCCTATTGCAACATGGGTGGTCCTGGAAAGGAGGGGAGAGGTGAGCGCCACCATGCCACAGGAGCCACCAGCCACCTACAGAGAGCAGCACTGTGGCATGCACACACCTGGGTCCATGTCTGCATGGAGTGGTGAGGGCACAGGTTCACTTTGCAGCTCTGCTTCTCTGTGCTTTGGGGCAAGGCCCACGATGTATTTGAGAAGAACTCTCCTGTCGGCTAGCTTTCCTTGTGTACGCGGTAAGTGGATACCCTGGGCTTACGGGAGCCATGAGGAGCTTCTCAGTCAGACACCACAATGCACAAGTAGAGTTTGAATTGCCATGAGTGTCTGTGAGGGTGTGACAGCAGGCAGTGTGTACACGTGGGCCAAGACTGTGTCTCACTGCACCCTGTGGAATGAGTGATCTCCACTGAGCTCTGGTCCCTGGGACTGGTCACGCTAGTGATAGCCTCTGCCACAGCATGCTTAGGAATACCCTGCAAAACCACTTGTACTTTCTGACCTCTGCACTGGCCAACAGTGAAAATGTCCTACTGAAAGATCTCTTCAGGTCAAGATGACCCCTTAGCACTCGGGAGGCTGAGGCAGGAGGATCGGTGCGAGTTCAAGACCAGCCTGGGCTACAAAAGTGAGCTCAAGGCCAGCCTGAACTGAATAACAAGACCCTGTCTCAAAAAGACAAAAAAAAAAAAAAAGATGCCCCCTGGCTGGCACTTGGAACCCTTCTCCTGGTGTGTTCTAGTATATGCATGTTGTTTTCATGAAGCGTGTGCCTGCACGCTTGAATTCCCGCTAGCATACACGACCAGCCCCTCTCAGTGGCACAGAGGACTTAGCTGGCTGGCCCACCTCACACAGCAGCAAAGGCCTGAGGGCTGCATGGCACTCCCCGGAAGCGTCGTGTTTCTGAGCATGTGTCTGATTCCCATGGAACAGAGCGAAGCGGGACTCTCCAGGGGCCTCTTCCTACCCGGACTTCTGGGGGTTCCCTAGGATGTTGTCTCTCCACTGTAGCCCACGACCACAGACATCCTTACAACCATGGGCCACGCTCCCAAGGGGGCTGCAGACAGGACTTGGGAGAGCTTTATCAAGCTCCTGGAGACTCTTGTGGACACCACTGTGGGCATTCAAGGTCCTCCCTGGTGGGCAAAGGCAAGCAGAACCAGCACTTGCCAGATGGCATAGCCGAGCTGAAGAGGGCTACTCCTCATCTCAGACCTTTTGAGTTAAAATTTAGGTGGAGGGTGGTCTTGATTTTGTCTGGCTGAGTTAACATTGGCAGTGCCTTCCCAGAGGCCACATTTTGATCACCACAGATTAGACAGGAAGCTTCCCATGTGAACAGCGAAACACTGTGTGCATGAGTAGCTCTGCTTTTTTCCTAAGATAGCTTTAACCCAGTGACACACAGCGACCCAGGTACAGTGAGTTACCCTGTCCCTCTACGACTAGCTTGCGTGCATGCACAGGTGTACCTACATACCCACGGCCATAGAAGCTCTATGGGGCAGCCTCTGTCTGGGGCCATGCCACAGCATTTCAGGTGAGGGCTCCACGGTGCTCTTCGTGAGCATTCTTTGCAGCTCCCTAGTCTGTTCAGGCCTTTGCTGTCATTCTCACCGTGGGTGTGCACCGTGGCTGATTTTCTCAATACGCCAATGAAGCTGTGTGCAGAGGGCCCATGAACAGAGCTAGGATGTCACTCATAATGAAGGATGAAGCTCTGGTCAAAGGCAAGGTCAGACCCTAGGCCAGACTCCAGCATAGGAGTGTCCCGGCCTCACGATGCCAGGCTCTAGCAGAGCATCTAGGAGTCTCAGCAATGCAGCTGAACTCAGCCTTGACCTTGCCATCATGGGCGTGCATGATCCCAGAGTTCTGCAAGGCTCATCCAGGAGGATCTCAAGTTCAACACCCCCAGGCCCCCCACACAATTTAGCCACTTAATGAGGCTCCATCTCAAAATAAAGAATAAGTAAATAAAGAAGCTAAGAATGAAGCTCAGCATCAAGGCCCCCAAGTACTACCACAAAACAATAGAATTTATTGTGGTGTATTTGTGTCCAAGCCCTAATGCTTATGGCCCATCTCTAGTCTGCCATATGATATTTGTGGGAGGTAACTATGAAGGTAGGCTCCCATGACGGGATTAACATCCTTATAAATTGGGCAGTGAGAGCTCCCCCCCCATGGGAAGGCAATTAACATCTACTGAAAACTCTAACAGCTAGGGGACCTTTGGTATGCAGCTTCTTACAGCTTGGCTCTAGAATGACCCAACAAAGCCTCATGTGGCCATGGGTGTGGCTCTCAGAGGTGGTTGGATCTAGAGTATATGGTGCTAGGATTGACTTGTGCTGCTATGCTAGGCACAAAGGCAGTAGGATTAAGGGTATGCGTGCTGCCCACTCCAAGGGCAGCTACCCTGGAACAGGTAAAAGGGACAGGAAGAACTGTGGTGACCGTGTGCTGCTTTGCTACCCTCTGTTCACCATAAACTCTTCTCCTTTGCAGTGCCTGTCTGCCACCCCACCCAGCCTCGGAGCAAGTAAATTAGGGACTGAAGCCTCTACACACTATGAACAAAATAAACTTTCGCTCCTTTAATATATGGTATTGGGTATTTTTGTTTCAGCAACAAGAAAAAAGTAACTCAAGACATAGCCTCAACTAACTAAGGTAATCAAGGTGGGAAGAGGGAATGTGGTAAGCCCCTTCTTGAGTTTTAAGACAAGCCTCAGTAGGGCCTGCAGCTAAAAGGAGACTCGCTGCTCACTCCCAGAAAGCTAGACTGCCTCACTACAGTGGTAAACGTTTCCTCGTGTGCAAACCCCCACGCTGCTACAGAAACAGCCCTGCCAAGATGGCATGTTCCTGTTAACAAGCATGGCCAAAGAAACAGAAGGCCAAATTTCAGCTGAGTTTTACATTTGGCAACTCTCAGGCACTGGTTTCACTTCCTGGTGCTCTGCTAGACTAGCTAGATCTCCCAAGGCTGGGCAGAGAGCACACCTCCTTCCCCACCTCACGTCCAGCGGGTATGAACCCACTGCCCTCCTCAGGGCCCAGGCCTGTTGAAGGGTCAGCTGCAGAGAGCCTGGGGAGCTTTCTGCGGTGCACACTGCAAGTCCACGGGCCCAGAGAGAGAGCTTCTGATTCATCCTTGCCTTCCATCTTTTAAAACTTTATCTGACTTCTTCTAGAAGAATTGATTTTTAAGGTAGGATTTCATAGGTTAAAATGGTAGGTTTGCCGGGCGTGGTGGCTCACGCCTGTAATCCCAGCACTCGGGAGGCTGAGGCAGGAGGATTGGTGCGAGTTCGAGACCAGCCTAGACTACAAAAGTGAGCTCAAGGCCAGCCTGAACTGCATAGCGAGACCCTGTCTCAAAAAGACAAAAAATAAATAAATAAATAAATAAAATAAAATGGTAGGTTGGAGGTTAAGCTGGGACTGAGACATAGGAGCTTTTGTCATGAGGCATCTTGAAGGCAAGTATAAGGCAAACCTCAGGCTGCAGGAAGCCGAGAATGAGAGCCCCGGCTTTCCTAGGGGGGTGCCAGTGCACTGCAGAGGGCCTGGCTGCCCATCGGTGGCCTCCCTGCCATCCTAACAAGGGAGCCAGCTGTGTCAGCATGGCCCACCTCTGTGAAATGCTGTGGCTGAGAGGCGTGTGCTCTTCCTGTGGGTGCAAGGTCAAAGTCTGGGATCCCAGCATGAAACACCGCTTCTCCTCTCAGGCCTCACTCCTACATTAGTAGATGGTCTCTTCCCTCTGTCCTCCCACGGGTACCCATCTGAGAGTGTCTGTGTCCTAACTGGCTCTCCTTATAGAATAGCAGTCCCTCAGGTTAGGTCTGCCCTACTCACCTCATCTTAACTTAATCACCTTTTCAAAGACCCTATTTCCAAATACAGGTTCTGAGGTTCTAAAGGTTGGAACATCAGCACACAAGCTTCAAAGGCACAGTGGGACCCAGGGTGCTATCCCAAAGGTCCCAGTTGAGGGCAACGCCCACCTATTGCTAAGGCACCACACTCCCTTTAGTGAGAGAGCTGGGTGCTCTTAGAGAAAGGCAAAAGAGACAGGCTGGGGCCATGCGTGGAGTGGAAGCAGAAGCGGAAGCAAGCATGTCCACTTCAAAGCAAAGTGTCAAGGAGCCTGCGAGCTGAACTCCACATTCCTAGCCTGGGGACAAGGGGAGGAAAAGGACAAAGGGTGTGGGGCAAAGGGACCAGGGAATCATACATACACGGGGGTAAAGGGAGGAGGGCTGGAAGGGGTCGTGGATCCCAGGGGTGTCATTCCCTCGGGCTCCACCCCACCGGCAGCCTGCTGGGATGTCCTTCCGCTCTGGAACTAGCATCCATGTAAGTATACTCCTCCAGTGCCTGGTGACTGCCAGACGCAAGCATGCACACGATGCAGAAAGAGAAGGAGAAAACTGTGACCCCCCCCGCCCCCCGCACAGGCGCAGCATCCACAGTTTCTAGCTGGAGGGGTCCACTAGTTTTTCCTCCACCACCCACTCATCTTTATGTAACCATATATTTTCAAAAATCTCTTGATTTCTCTACTGGTGTTTACTTCATTGTTGTTGTGCTAAGTATTTCAGAGGTCTTGCATGCTTCCTGGTGAGTGGGTGCCAAATCCCTTTGCCCTCTCTGAATCTAGCCAGGTTGCTCTGGGGCCACCTGGACCCAAGGCTCCAGATCCTACCCAGCCTGTCCACGAGCGCAGATGCCCAGTAATGGGGACATCCCAGAGCTTGTGTCTCCATTCCATATGTCCCAGCTGGGGCAAGCCAGAGTGCACTCGTATTACCAGAGTAAACTGCCTGAGACTGGGAGCTCTCTTGGCAAGGACAGATAAGAAAGCGCTGCCCACCAAGGTCTGCCGCTAGTGTGGGTGTGACAGCCAAGAGGGCTGGCGCTGCAGCGGTTGTAGATCTGAATCACGTACCTCATGGTGTATGCCAGCCAGAAAACTCCTCCTGTTAGAACATGAACAAAGGGGGAGGGAGAGAGAGAGAGACAGAGAGACAGAGAGAGAGAATAAGCAAGGCGTGGCACATAGGGATTGCTCAGCAGCCCTAGGGCAGGGCAGTTTCCCTACAGAATACAGAGGAATCGATTTCTAGTAGGAAGCAAGACTGGATCCAGGGAAGGACATCTTGGTGGCCATTACACAGAGCTCACCTATCAGCCAGTGAAGAGCTCATTGCCACAGAGGGGCTGCCTGATCCCCTGGGCTCTGGGCTGGCCTGCCTGTGTCCCGTAGACAGTGACAAGTAACCCTAGTAGACCTGTCATTAATACAACATTCCTGAGACTCTACTCACAGAACCAACCAGAGAAGCTGGATCAAAAGAGGTTACATCCATGTCCTCACACAAACTTGAAATCACATGTTGGGGACCTCAGCCATATGTTTTAACTTGGGGACTGGCACAACACAGGGCCTGGCTACTTGGCATATTGTCTCATTTAGTTTTCAGTGGTTAAAATCCCAGTCACTCTTAGGACACTCAAAGCCTGCTCTGCCCTAGCCAGGCATCTGGCATGATCCACTGCCTCACACAGGTTCACCTCTCCATTGGCAGGCACCTGCTCGATTCTTGGCTCTCTAGGGCTGCCCCGGAGCTGGAAGACTCAGGGCACAGCTTCTACCTGCACAGCAAAGGGAGAGCCAGTGGGAGAGCAGCCCTGCCTCCCAGGGCAGGACAGCTCACTGGTGTTGTCCCTTGAGCCTTGGTGAATGGCTCCACTTGCTGCATACAGAGGTGGGGCTAAACGGACAGCCCTGTAGAGGCCCAAGTGGCAGGGGTCAGGCTGGCTGGGGCCAGAACTGCAGTGCTGCAGAAAAATAGGAGCAACAGCCAAGAAGGGAGCCTTCAGGGAGACAAAACACGCTGCCCACACATAGGCCAAAGCCAGCAGCGCTGGCCCCTAGGTCAGCTGTCTGCCCCATCTGCAGAGCTGGGTGACGGGGTCAGGCATTTACTGGCAAACCTGTGATGCCTGTGCCACAGCAAACTATTCATACCATTGCAGTTTCCCCACCCGGTCTAGACAGTCTCCAGTGCTCATGATTTTTCTGAGTTTTGCTCTTATTTGCGTTGGCTGCTAGGTCCCGGCCCCCGTATGAATCGCTGAGTCACCAGGATGGCCGCCTAATACAGCTGAAGCCCATAAATCAGAGATCATTTCCCCAAGACCACCTCCCCTTCTTCTCCTGCTCAGCCCAGGGTACAATTCCCTCTCACCCTTCCTGCTGCCTCAAGGAAGACCCTCAATTAGCTCCCTCAAGTATATCTAAACAGCCGCTTCAAACTCTACCCGTAGCAAAAGGCCATAAAAGCCTCAGCCTCCCTTTATTCCAATCAAAATAATTCCTTGTCTTCCCTACATTCTCTGCCTGTCCTCAAAGATAATAAAGGCCATTTCCCTTTTTCTTTCTGCCTGTTTCTCCACTGCACTGGGCACCCCCAAAACCTATCAGCAGCCACGCTCAAGGTTGAGCCCAGGCCCTCGGCACTGAGCTGCTGAGCCCCACCTCACCTACCACCACTCTTAGTTTCCAGATTTTGAGGTGAAGTTGCTTGGGCTGGGCATCAACCTGTGATCCTTCTCCTTTGGCCTCCTAGGGCACCGGGTACAGGTGTGCGTGCCCGGCTAGCTGCTAGCTCACTCCTTGCAAGGTGTTGACTCCTGCACTGGGCTGTGGCCAGACTGACTCCCACATTGTCTTCAAGCACAAGTGCGGCTGGCTTGGGATCCTCAGACATTTCTTCCTCTGAGAGCAGCCCTGAGGCTGGCGCATCCCTGCAGCCAGAGGACCCTAGGCCCAGCCTTCGAGGCCATGGGGTGCCAGGTGGCAGGGTGCAGGGAAGTGTGGGAAGCCTGCTACAGACTTCCAGAGGCACAAGATGGGACCGAGGACCCCGTGGATCCACTGGGATGTGGGTCAATGCCTCATTAACACTAGTAGGACTCCTGTAGGGGCTGCTGTGGTGGCCCAGGAGCTTCATAAGGCCAAAGAGAGCCTGATGTGCTTCTCACAGAGTGAGGTCAGGGGTCCCAAGGCCCTGGACCAAGACACCAAGAATCTGGTCCAAGCACCAGGGCAAGGCTTTAGTCAGCACGCTTCATGCAACCATTGCTCCTTGTTGCTCCAAGAGCAGCCCCACCCCATCCCCAGGCAACTATCAATCTACTGTCAGCTTCCTTGAATTTATCTGTTCTCTACAAATGGAGCCAGACAAAAAGCGGCCCTCTTGTGTTTGCCTTGTTCCACTTGGCACAGTATTTTCAAATCTTGTCTATGGTGTGGTATGTATCAATGCTCCATTCCTTTTCAGGGATAAATACTATTCTATTATCGCAATAGACTGTGATTTATTTTTGCTGTGGAAGCTTGTCAACACATGATGTTTATTAATAAATGCCCTTGAATCTTTTGTATACACACAAAGAGTTGGACTGCAGGGTCATGGAGCCTCACAGTTGCCATTTGCTTAGCTTTAGAGATCATATCAAGAACCTCTGCCACAAACAGCATAGTCACTCAGGTCCTAACCACTGAGGAACACAGAAGACTCGAGATCTGGTGGCCAGTGTAGACCTCTGCTAGCCCCATGCCATGTAGGGTGCCTGCAGCCCCTAGGACTCAACCTCCTCTTGGCACATCTTGAGAGCTGGAGGCCAGCCCCTGTACCTCCCACTCTGGGCTCTTTCTCTGTCCTCTCTGCACCCCAGTTTGCCACAACCCAGTTTATACCTCCATATCCCCCTCAGCTCTTTCGGCCCCAGTTCACAAACCTCAGTGGTCAAACTTTTCTAGGTGAAATTCTGAGCTAGAAGTGCTATTAAAATCAAGAGTGCCAACACCCTGGCACTGTGCTGCTCCAGGCCAGGCCCCACCCTGCAGCACAGTGTCCTACCGTATATACTAAACTGCATTGCTGGGCTATGCCGTATTACCTTGTATGGTATTGCACTGCACCATACTACATTATGAAGTACTATACTTACATGTTGTGTTGTGTTGTGGTGCCATGTTGGACTACACTCTGCCATACTGAGCTGTGTTGTGGTACATTCTGTTGTATGGTTAACAAGAAGGAACCTAGGAACCAAATACAAGCCAGCATGTGCACTAGGGCTCCATCAGAACTGAACTCTCTTGACCCTAGCAAGAGAGCCTGGTGGGGAGGGTGCAGCGAGCCACCTTCACCTTAAAGACCTGGAGCCAGTGTACAGTAGGTGTCAGGCCCAGTGGTACTTGGGAATCAGATGAAAACAAAGAGGAACACCAGGACTCAACACAATTCCACACTTGTGGGCAGTGGGCCTCAGAGACATGAAATGCGGCCTCCCTCCAGGTGCCCTCCATCCTGTGAGCACACCCAGCCACTCGCACACTGAAAACATAACCTTTACACACCCATTCCGGTTGGTTCCTCTGCTCTAGGTCTGGGGATCGACCAATGGTCAGCCTCAGCCCCGCCCAGCCTGAAGCCTGAAGACCTGACACTAAGCCCTGTTCTGTGCACCAGCATGAGGTCTCCGCCTGCACTGCTGTCTTTCTGCGCAGGGAAACAGTTCTGAAAGGCACCTGGCTCACACCCCTGGCAGAAGTCCCTGTGCTGTGCTCCCCGGGTGACTCTGAGTTGTAAGTACAGAAGCACACTGAGCTCCCACACAGTGCAGCACAGAGCACCCTAAGGAACATGCGCCAGGACCCTGAGCCGACCCAGAGCAGAGTGCCAAAGCCCCACTGTGGGCTTGGGAAGGCAGACACAGCCCTGGTCCCCATCTTTTTTGAGGGCTCCATCTCTGGTGTCCCTCTCAGTAGCACTTGCATGGTACAGAAACACATGAGCTAAACACACAAGAACACAAACCCAGGGAGCCCTTACGTGAACACGCCAGCAGATTGGTTGTATTTTCTACTAGGCAAGACAATAGCTGAGTACATACAGCACCTGCCACCAGGATGCGAGCACAGGACTAAGACAGGAGTGTCCCGGGCATGGCCTGCTGCCAAGCCATGGCCTTTCATCACTGACTCCTGCCAAGCCCTGGTTCTGAAAAAGCAAAGTGGGCTGCAGTCAGCTGCATGGCCAGGGCTTCCGAGGGCACTGAAGGAGCTGCTCTCTCCCCCTGTGGTCATCTTTGTATACAGGGGACTATGGCCACACACACAGGAAGCACGCAGGTGACAGAGTGGCTAGGGTCACCTGTCCCCTGCCAGGAGCTGGCACAGAAGAGAATGCAGGGAGGGACATGGGTCACCGAGCTCCATCTGCTCCTTGGGTGTGGAGGTAGAGCACAGTGGGAGCTCCCAGAATACCATGGGAGGCACGGCATGGGCTTTGGTGTCCAAGGCACTATGACCCCTGCTCTCCATCTCTCCCAAAGAACTCGAGCTGAGGCAAAAAAAAGTTTATGTAGTACTTTTGAATGAGCTACAGGATCACTCTGGGTTTGTTTCAAAATAAAAATTGAGCCAACTTACTCTGCATTATCTATTATGAATTGAGTGATTTCAACCAGATACAGACAACTATGTACTACTACTATAGATGGCTAAGTTAATGGAAATACTACAGACAGTCAGATAAGGCTGGGACCTCAAGAGTTGGTACCAGGTGAAAACTTATTACAACTGTGCCCAAAGACACATCTGTTGGAGGCCAGGCTTCAAGATAAAGATGAAATGACCAGGC
This sequence comes from Myocastor coypus, assembly GCA_004027025.1. Lineage (NCBI taxonomy): Eukaryota > Metazoa > Chordata > Mammalia > Rodentia > Myocastoridae > Myocastor > Myocastor coypus. The sequence goes on from PVJA010000524.1 coordinate 16,295, forward strand.
CTGAGATAAGCAGTAGTATCTGCCCTAATGAAGTCAGGGTACACATCAGTCAGCTCGGCAGGTGGCCATGGTTCCAGGACCCATCCCCGCCTGAGCAGTTCTTTATTCTCCCCATGCACACTTGCTATGTGACTTGCTTTCCCAGTGGATCAATATTACCCCAGTGGCTAAATTTATAGTCTTGTTGGTTGATCACAGCTGTAACCTGCGTTATGCCCTCCTGATTGTGCTCCATAAAACCCCCTGACAAGCAGGGTCCCCAGCAACTCCTTCAACAACTCCTCCTGCATCTCAGGAGCTGTGTCTCTCCCTCTGAACCAATATTCCCTACTCATAAATTCCTTTATTCCTTAGAATTCATTCTTCAGTTTTGAGAAACACAAATTTAAGGTATCAGACATATACTAAGCTGAGAATCATGATAGCTCCCTTATATCATATTTGGAAGTCTTATGATCTGGCTGCCTTCTCAGAAAGCCTCGTGCAAGTGTAATCCCTTTGTGATGACATGGAGAGAGACTGGGCCAGGTGGAGCCCTATGAGATGACTGGGAACTGAGAACTCTGCCTTCCCCGATGGATCAGTGACCGTCACCGGGGGCTGGGTTAGTTCCCTCAAGGCTGGACTCAGTGTTACTGGGATGAGTTAGGCCTGTGGGGAGTGGGTTAGGCCTGCAAGGGTGGAGTTAGAAGTGACACTGGGGCCAGTGTCTGGCCTCTTCTTCCCTGTTTTGGTGGTGTTGGCATGCAGCATGGGGCCTTCAGCAGAAGCCGAGAAGGTGCTGGCTCTATGCTCTTAAACTTCCCTGGTTTCACAGACATGAGCCAGAATAATCTTTTCTTGATAAGTACCTAAACCCAGACATTTTTACAGCAACAGAAAATGGACAAAGATACATGGCAAGAGAAAACAAGATAGGAAAGGAGCATTTTTTGGAAGCTTACACCATGGGCAGTGCAAGCCTTTAGACCATATACCATAAATGGGACTGGAAGTCACGCCAGGAACAGAAAGTTATTCTCAAATGCAATTATCAAAGGAAATATGAAACTTTTTAAATAGCTAAAATGTATCAAGTACTTTCTACATACACTTCAGGGCACTTGAAGTGGGCTCCTGTAGTTACTGCAGCTTAAAATGACAGCTTTCAGAAATGTGTGTCACCCCAGCCATTCTGCACACCCTGCAAGTACTTACAGGTCCTATTAGCCCTGGGAGCTACACCACAGCTTTACATCGCCTTGAGCTCCAGGCCAGCAGCCGTTCATCAGCTGAGAACTGGTGGCGATGTACAAACCCAGACACCTGTCTACACCCAAGATGGGGCAGCGCCAACCATGGGCCTTAAACCATGGAACCTGGTTCAGGGCCCTGGGATAGGCAGGCTCTTCCCCATGTCCACAGGAACTGTAGACCAACATGTGAGGCTGGGGGTGCCAGGAAGTTCTGCACACTTTCCCACCTGCAGTTACTCAAAATGAAGATGAGAATACTGCCCCGCACTGCAGGGCCCAGCAGTAGGATCCAGGCAGCAGGGGCAGATAGGACCTTGGCCTGGGACTCACACTGCTAGGAGGGTGTGTGGGGAGCTCACTTGGTTGCTTTGGGGCAGGGTGTGGTGCAGAGGGACAGGCAGAAGAGGTGAGGACAGGCTGGCCATGAGATGCCCTGCTGCCTGCTGAGTCTTCAGTGTGCCCAGCCAGCATCCTCGGATCTGCCTCACCACTCTCCTGGGGCTTGGCCCTGGCTCCCTCCCAGCTTCCCTTCTGGCTCAGCCTGTTCGTTCTCTGCAGGAGGGGACAGAGCACAGGGGGATGGCCAGACGCCCTGCTGGCTCTTCTCAACCCGCCCCAGTGAAGAGTGGCACTCGGCACTCTGCTCTCCATGTCCCCTCCCCCGAGTCTGGAAGGCAGAAGTAGAAGGTCGCAGACCCAGCTTCCGGGTAGAGGCCCTACACAGAGACCAGGACCTTCCTCTTTTTTTTTTTTTTTTTAATTTATTTTATTTTATTTATTTATTTATTTTTTCTTGTTTCAGAACCTTTGTTTGTTTATTCACTCATTTTTATGGCCGGCTCAACCCACCCCGAGGGCAGGGCTGGCGCAGCATGTGGTGCCGGGGATCGAACCGAGGTCCCTGAAGCCGCCCAAGCTTCCCCAAGCAGGGGCTTTAGACCACTGAGCCATCCCGCTGAGCCCAGGGAGATAGCTCTGAGGCACAAGTGCCTGTTGGGCAAGTGTAAGGTCGTGAGTTCGAACCCTGGTCCCACAAAAAAAAAATAAATAAATAAAATAAATTCAATCCCCGGCACCAAATGCTGCGCCAGCCCTGCCCTCAGGACCTTCCTCTTGTGAGACCTTTCAGAGGACCCCGAAGAGCCACCAGGGAGTCTGCCACTCTCAGAAGCTGCACCACAGCACGCTGAGCCCATAGCCAGTGAGGTCCAGCTCACAGCCACCCAGAGCCAGCAGCAGACATGGGAACTAAGATGGCCGGGTCTCTCGGGCACCCACTGCTAGCAGAATGCCCTCAGCCCTCATGCTAGTGTGGCCCATGTTGCCCCAGAGCTGAAGAATTGCCGCCAAGTCCTGCCCGCGCTCCTAATGTAGAGCACCTCTCTACAGAGCCCCATGTGTTTAAGGACATATTCTTCACGTTCTCCATGGCTGTATCATGCCGCTGCCATTCCTAGGGACAAAAGACCTCATTTCAGGCCATCCCCAGGTCTTATCCTCTGGCACCCACTAAGGAAGTCTCGTCCTTCCCAAACCCACGGCTGCATAGGCACAGCCCCCCAGACCAGCTTCTCAAAGCCAGCACTCATCTGCTTCTTGCCAGAAGCATGAATATTGACTGCTGGCTACCGTGGAAAGTGGAACTCCTCCCTGGGAAGCTAAGCCTCTCTCCTCCTGACCCTCATGTCACTCAGTCTTCATCCACTGTAAGGGGAAGCAAGCCACAGAAGTGTCCCATGACCACATTAAGAAAACATATGGTGGCCGCAGGGAGCCAAGAAGCAACAGGAAAGGAGGAGCCTCACACCCTGGAAGTTCAAGGCTGGCCCTGCACAGCTCCGGAGGCACCAGCTGGCTGCAGCCCAAAAGTGATGGGTCTGGTCTCAGGAAGCTGTGGCTCTGCCCCTGATGGTCCTCAAGATGGTCGTGTTCAGGGAGAGATTGTGTCTGTGTTCACTCCCTAATCTGAGTACCTGCAGGAACTGGTACTAGAGATGCCCCTGAGCCAGGAGCCTATGGCTGACCAGGGAGAACAAATCCCAGGGGTCAAATTCCAAGGGGAACAGGACAGATTCTTATACCCTAGCACCCTAGTACTGAGGCCAGCCAGTGTCCCGAGGGAAGAAGATCCTTGTTATGGTTTATGTCTAGTTGTCCCCACAAAGTCTCATGCAATCATGAGGTGGGGACTTCTAGAGTTTGAGACTTGCCTCATAATCCACTGGGATTGTGTTTTAGTACGATGTGATTATGGGTCTGAGCACTGCTGGAATTATGGGTGTGACCTAAGGCAGTCAGGCTGAGCCAGTGAACCTGAATGTAATATAAAGAGAGACAGAGAGACAGACTCATGCTGTTGCTCTCTGCTGCCTTGGTTGGTCGATTGCCCCTGTCGTGATTGTTGCTATTCCACCGCCATGAACTGGATGCTCTCTGCCCTGTTCCACTCAGTCTTGGAGCTGAAACCTCCAGTAACTGTGAGCTACATAAACTTTCCTTCCTTCATTCTGAGTGTTGGGTATTTGTCCCAGCAATGAGTAAAAAGTAACTAAGACAGTCCCTGCTCTGTTCCCAGCAGCTATACATCTCACTGGGCCCCTGATATTTTATTTTCCAGGAAAGAAGGAAGCCATATCTCCCAGAAGCCCTACCAAGGGCCAGATGTCTAGGTAGATCCCCACCTCGCTGAGGGCAATGATCTAACTGAAGTCAATCCCCCCACGGGTACAAACCCTGGCTTCTCTCTGGGAGAATAATTAACTCTGGGGTTTTAGAGGCAGCTGCTTGCACTCAGCCCTGCCAGGCATCAAAGGCAGGAAGCCCTGCGGAGTGGGGCAACAGCAGGCCAGGTCACGTGATAGCCAGGAACCCAGGCCCTGAAGTCAGGGCTGCAATCGCAGGCCCATAAAAGCAGGTCATAAAGCAGAAGAAAGCCTCTCCGGACAGCCAGGTGCTAGCAGCTTTGCTGAACAGGGGGGCGGGTGAACCACGTCCAGGAAATGGGTCATTTCGGGTTGTTTATGCAGTGCTGGTCCTCTCCTGTGTGCAGAGCAAATCCCCCTCTTGTAGAGTCTTCTAAACCTTGCAGCTTCTGCGTGTAAACAGCCTAGACCAGGTGTCCAGGTCCCCAGGAGGTCATGGGCATCCCCCTGTAGACTCCGGAATGGCAGTTCTGAGTAACTCCCTTCATTTTCCCAAGACCAGTTCTCAGTGTGAGCCTTGGACCACAGCATCTGAGTCACTGAGCGACATTAGAGGTGCACATCTCAGGCCCCACCCCACTGAAAGGGAGTGTGTGCAGGCGGCCCCCAGCTGATCCACTGACCTCTAGGCAAATTGCTACCCAGTGTCCCCGGCGCTCAAGGTCCTTCCCCGCAACCTATGCCTTGTACTCACAGAAAATTATCACCAGGACATGCTTCCCTTCCCCCTGGATTCTGGAGGCCACCTTAAAGTAAATGCTACTACAAACTCTTCAGGTGTTTTGGTATGTGTCTAGTTGTCCCCCCAAAGCCTCATACAGTCATGGGGTGCTTCTGGAGTTTCTGATTAATTCTTGACTCATTGATGGAATTATGGATGTGAATGCCCTGGGGCAGATACTGCACATTACAGAGCAGGGAAGCAACAGAGGCTGGCTAGCTGCCTGAGCTGCTGCCACTCCCTTTGCTCTCTGCTCTTTGCCACCACCATGAAGGGTTGCTCTCTGCCACGTGACTTTGCTTTAGAGACAGCTGAGTATGGACTGAGACCTCCAGTAACCATAAGCTAAATAAATCTTTCTTTCCTTAATTTTGAGTGTCAGATACTTGTCCTAGCAATGAGAGAAGAGTAACCGAGACAAGGATAAAATGTATGGCATGAACCATCTTACCCATCTTGGTATATAATTTAGTGGCATCAATTGCATTCATATTACTGTGCAACCACCACCTCTATCCAGCTCAATATTTTGCAAAACCAAAACACTGTATCTTCCTGAAGAAGGGAGTAAAGTAGTAATCAAGTTTACTACCTTAGGGGCCGGCGAGAAAACTCAGCGGACTAAAGTGCTCACTTAGGCAAGTGCAGGGACCTCTGTTTGATCGCAGGCACTCCACGCCATACCAGCCCCACCCCAGGGCAGGCTGAGACGGCTGGCCACAGAGACTGGGTATAGCGGTGCACACCTGTAATCCCCTTGCTGGAAGACTGAAAACAGGAGGATCACTACGAGTCCAACTGCCTAGTGAGACCTTATAACAACCAAATGAATTTTTAAAAATTTTTACTACTTTAGATACCTTATATAATGAATTATATGGTGTCTGTCCTTTTATTTGTAAATACAAATTTCATCCATGTTGTTGTATAGATCAGAATTTCTTCTTGCCAAAACTGAAAAAATGCTTTCATATATCAAATTATGCTTGCCCATCCATTTATCCATCGAATGTAACTATTGAATAGCTTTCATTTTTAGGCTATTCTTAACAGCACTTTTTGGGTATATGAATATCTGTTCTCTGTTCTCTGACACTCTGCTTTTAGTTCATTAGGGCACAACCCACAAGTGGACTGGCTAGATCATGTGTTCATTTTATGCTTAATTATTTGAAGAACTGTCATAGTATTTTCAATGAAAACTATCTTTTCATCCCCAGGAGTAAATCCTACTTGGTCAATTATTATTTTCTCAAAATGTCATCAAATTTGATTTGCTAATATTTTGTTGTTGTTGTTGTTGTTTTGTGGTATTTTTGTTGGATGTTTCAGGGCAATTCTTGCCTTGAAAAATGAATTAGAAAGCATTTCCTTCTTTTCAATTTTTGAGAGTTTGAGGAGAGGTATTGCTTCTTCTTTAAATGTTTGCAGAATTCACCAATAAAACCACTGGGCCCTAGGCATTTTCTTTGTTGAGATTCAATGTTGCTTAGTGACATAGTTACTGGAAGATTACAGAGCTCTGCAGGACTCCTGACTCAGTCACCCTATTCTATTTAGATTCTGTATTTCTTCATGATGCAGCCTTGGTAGGTTACACATTTCCAGGATTCATTCATCCCTTCTGGGTCATCCAATTTATTTCTACGGAGTAGTTAATAGCAGTCTCTTATGACATGCTGCATTTCTGGGGTGTCTATTGCTTCTTACATTTCTTATTTTATGTCTCTCTCTGAGAACTCTTTCATAGTTAATTTAGCTAAATGTTTTTTCAGTTTTGTATCTTTTTATAAGTCCAACTCTTCTTATGCTATTATTTTTCTAGTCTCTGTTTCACTTATTACTGTTCTAATCTTTGTTATTTCAGGTTTTAAAGTCTGCAAAGAAGGCTGTCATTTTCTTAGTTCCATGGGATGTAAAGTAAGGTTGCTTTATCTGAAATCTTTCTTTTTTCTTAATGTGGATATTTATTGGCATATCTCCCCACCTTTGCTGCTTTCCAAAGCTTCGATAACATTATCTTTCAATTTCATTTGTTTCAAGATTTTTGTAATTCCCTTTTGAGTTCCTCTGTGATGAATTCACTATTCAGAAGCATATTGTTTAATCTTATGTATCTGTCAATTTTCCAGCTTTCCTTCTCTTACCAATTTTTAGTTTCATAACCCTGTGGTTGGAAAAGATGCCCGGGTATGATTCCAGCCTTACTGGACTGTGAAGGCATCGCTTTCTGGTCTAACACTGCTTTATCTTAGATCCTTTTCCCTGTATGCATGACAGGCAAAGTATTCTACTGTTGAGTGGAAAGTTCTCTGTGTCCATGAGATCCCCTTGGCCCAGAGTGGGGCTCAGTTCCACTGTTTCCTCACTGATTTTCTGTCTTGATGATCTCTCCATTGTTGCAAATGGGGCCTTAAAGTGCTGATTCTGCTTGTATTGCTACTTTTCCCTTAAGATTTGCTACATTCGCCTTATACATTCAGGTGGTCCCATGTTGGATGCATATATATTAAATCTGTGAGCATCTTCATTTGTGTTCTTTGCTCATATCTCTTGCTTCCAGGGCCTTGCAGCTTCAGCATGTCCTAGCACTCAGTGCTATTCTGACGGCCCCAAAACAAATATCCTAACTTTACTGCCACCTCAGTCAGTGCAAGCTGAGAGACGCAGGACCTCATTTCCAGGAAGTTCTAGCAAGCCTGCTTTTTCAATAGGATCCATCCTCTCCCTTGTGCCCTTAACTGGTTGCTAGAAAAATGCAGTTGTTTATTCTGTATGTTATAAGTTTATTGATGTTTGTGTACAGAATAGAGGGCCTCACGCTCCTTAATCTACCACCTGTAGAAATTGGCAGTCCCCTGCAAGGTCTTTCACCATCACTAGCAACTACAGCCACCCCTCCCTTTGCGATGAATTATGTCCCAACAAACTCAAGGTCAATTGAAATGTCAAAAATGAGCAATGCGCTGAGTCCACCCAACCTGCAGAGTGTGAGACAGAGCAAGACACTTGACTGTTCATCCCGACTGGCATGGAGCGGCCTGGGCCTGAGTCACTGTCACTCCTAGCATTGACAGAGATGGATGTGCCCCATGACACCAGGCCAGGAAAAGACCAAGCTTCAAATCTGGAAGGCTGAGATCCCTGCAGCCATACTGTTTTGAACCACTGTGAAGTCAGAACACTGCAAGTCAAGCATGCTAAGTGGGGAGCCTTCCACGCTGTATCTCCCTCTATACATCCCACTTCTCTCTCCAGGAATCTGACCAGATCCTCTCACCCCCATGGCCCTGTGCTGCATCTTTTTCATAGCAGGCACCCTGATTTGTTTTGGCAATTTGTCTACTTTATCTGAGTAAAACATGCCTGCCTGTGGCATTTGCCTGAAATAGAATGCCACAACCACTCCTCGCATAGCTGAGTCCAGTCATACAGGAGAGAGCCAGAAATCCATTTTCTTTAACAAGTGACTTTTAAACTGCAACTTTGGAAAATAGAGCCTTATTGAGATAAGATTAGTCTTCCCCACACTGGAAGAGTTCTACCAAATAAGAGAAAATTCAGCACTTTGGCCCATTTCTCACATGCCAGACACTGCTCTGGACATTGGCTGCATATTAATTCATTTAATTTTCTAGGGCCCTAGAAGATAGGTCATGCTGTCACCCCATTGTATAGAAGTGAAAACTGAGGCACGGAACACATCAGTCATTTCCTGAGGTCCCCCATCGTGTCAGAGGTGGAGCCGGACTTAAGCCCAGGCTGTGTGCCTTTCACTCTGAGCCTGGGTGCCCACTCTGAGCCTGGGTGCCCACTCAGTCTCACCGCTTAATTACTCCACGATGGGTCCTGGGAGAAGCCAGCCCATGTTGCCTGCCATCGGCCACTTGTGCAGCCTGTGGGCCTCAGCCTCTCTGCTAGCTCTGCCCACTGTAATTTCCGAAAACACTACCAGGGTGCCCTGTATGTACACGAGGGGCTCCTTCTAAGTCTTTACTTTCTCCCCTTCACCTGGCACTGGGCACGGCTGGCCTCAGGCTGCTCTGGGGTGCACATACTCAGGCCTGACTCCATCCCATCTCTGATTTCTCTTCTCTCTTTTTATGAGCACTCTCCTCTGCCCTTCTGGGACACACTGGTGAGTTTCAGTGTCTGTTTCTAAGCCTCTTTTCCCAACAACCACCCCTGTCATCCTTGCAGCTCCCAACCTAGGTCTTCGGGCACCTAATGTTGCATGCTGTGTACCTGCTTGCCAACTCATCTGGATAACTCCTAGCTTGGCCTGTGCAGAGCTGACTTCATCCTCTACCTCCAGGGCTGCCTTCCCTCCACCTCCCTTCCTCACCACACAAGCTGACGCTCAGCCAGATCAGTTTGGGATTTAAAACTGAGAGTTTAAGAGCAAAATAAGTGCTCTATGCATACAGCTTTACCCATGCAAGAGAAGGCACTTTCTCGCTCCATATACCACACTACAGAGCTGGCTGGAGGTTCAACAGGCTACATTCCACCACTTCTAGTGTCCCTGCTCCAGCCCTGACCCCACACATCAGCTGGGTGAGCATTCCCTGCCTCCCATGGGCCTTAAGGATATGGGGCAGGGACTGTGTGTCTCTATAGCCTAGCACAGAGCTGCTCTCTCACGTCAATATTCAGCAGCTATGTGCTTGAGGGCTTGGTGTAGAGCACAGCATGGGAAGAAGGACAGCCATTCTGGATTAGCACCTCCGATGCTTTTGCGTGCATCAAAATCCCTGCAGTGTTTGGACAGACTACTGATTCAATAGCCCTGGGTGGTACAGCTGTCTTTGCAACCTCTTGGGAGCCCTTGCTTGGAGAACGATCTATTCTGGAGTTAGATGTCAATAAGGAGGATGGGAGATGTGAGACTCCCGCCTAAAATCTCCGTGGCTGTCCCGCAAGTGCCCTGCCTCACCCTCTGCTGGCCTGCCTCCAACCTGAACTCAGCAGTGGTAGCTATACCAAGAAAGCTCCGGGTAACCCTGTGCAGGGCAAGTCCCACCCGAGCTCGGGGCATGCCTCATCTTCCAGCCTCACATTGATGGGGAAGGGGCACAGCGGGGCTGGGGAGAGCCACAGAGCTTCTCCACATAACCCCAGGAAGTTGAGTCCCGGAGGCCCTGGGCACGGCAAGAACCTCCCTGTGGGACCCCGAGCCCGGGAGCCTCCCACCCTTTACTCCTGCAATCGCTTCTTGTCCTGACTTCTGTCTCATGGGATCAGAGCCGGCTTGGTGCTCCACTGCCACTAGGGCACAGCTGGAGCTACTTCTCTCACCCCCTGTGCTCTCTGCTTCTGGATGCCTTGACCCCAGCAGCTCTCCCCAGGCCTCTCTGCAGAGCTACTCTCCTTTGAAGCGGCACCAACCATGGGCCAAACATGAACCAAAGTGAACTTCTCTACTTGTGAATGCCAGGTGTTGAATACTGCTTCTCAGCAACAAGAAAGTAACTGTGACAATTCCCAGATGAACGCCTTGCAAAGACATTCTCGTCTCAGGCTCTGTTTCAGAGACAATCTGCACCAAGCCAAACTTACATAGGTAAGGGTAGCGCATCCCAGAGCACCTGGGTACAGTTCTCCAAGGGGCCAGCTGCCCTCCCTTCCTCTGAGACAGTCAGCCACCCCCAGACTGGCAGTGACAAATCAGAAAGATAGAAATCAAAACGGGCATTCTATTCTGTCCACAAAAAAATGATGTTCTGATGGATTTAGAGCTTGATGCACAGACATTTGCTAGGGGCCTCCTGCATACAAGCAGTGTCCCAGCCTAGGATTTCTGAAAGGAGTACAGTTCCAGGAGGGCACTGTGGGATCGGCAGATATAAAGGTTTGAAGACCAAAGTAACTCGGGTCAGTGAAACGAGGCAGAGGGGTCAGAAACTTGTGGTTCCATTTCACAGAGATGAGAGGGAGATCTGCACCACCTGGCCACAGCCCTGAGCAGGCCATAGTTGCAGACACACCCTCCACACCAGCTCGGCCCCGCCCACTCCATTCCTGGGCCACTTCCCTGGCAGCCTGAAGCCTTGGAGCGAAGGCAGGTCCTGCTCAGCTTGGCTTGGACATTCCGAGGGACCTTCTCAGTTTTGGAATTTAAAGAAAATAACTTTTAAGTTAAAAGGTAAATTATTTATTCCCATCTGTTTTAAAATCCCCTATGTTGTCATTTCCCTCTTGCTTTTTTCTTAGTCAAAGCACCTGCAACAGAGAGAGGAAGCGGTCATCTCCATTTTTACAAGAGCACGGGGCTTTCTCACCAGTGGGTGGCCTCTAGTACACTCAGGGCTCTGGTGCAAATTTGATGTGCTGCTCAGCCCGACCTGAGGTGGTGGAATTTGCTCAGTTCTAGGATGCAAACCTGGCTCACTTCTGGTCATATAGGCAGGTCCCGACTTTCCACAGCCAAGGCTGCACCCACACCAATTAAACTGGAATTTCCATGGTTCTAGCAGGTCCTCAGCAATCATGAGACACCGGTGGTCATGACCCAGTGCAAAGGCCAGTCCGCCAGAGGCCAGGATAGAGACACACATCCCTCAGTTTAAGACAGCTAGGCCAGGGCCATCTGCAAGGCTTGTCAACGATGAACAAATCATACACTTCCATTAAAAGAGAAACAAAACCTCCTGAGTCTCCTGTATTAATTTAATCATTTTCTCATCATAATGTGACTTAACTATGTAGTGTCATAAAATCAGGTCTAAATTTTGCACATTTGTATAGCTTTGATCTAACTATAAAACCAAAATAATTTTCCGATTAAGTACTATAAAGCTGCAAATCCAATAAAATTTAAATCAGCCCCATTCATTTAATATGACAGGTGATACCATTTTACAGAAGCTAATTTGCCAATATGGGTTCAGAGCCGAAGCTGCTGCCTCAGGGCTGGTTTTATAGACAACATTTCTGGATTTTCATTTCAATAAAGCAAATACAGGGCAAGCATGACTCATAACTATGTTGTTCTCGAGGTGTCCTGGCTTGAAGTCTCCGATCCCTGCCTAAGGAAAAGCCATGTCCCAGCCCAGCTATCTTCTCAGAGAAAACTTCTTCAGCTTCTCCATCAACAGCAGAGGCACCACCTGGCTCTCCTCTGCTCCCCACTTAACCCAGCAGCCTGGCAGCTGCCTGCCCAGCTCTGACTCCTATGCACCTCCTGATCCACCCTGGCTCCCCTGCCCACTCATCACATGCTCTGGCGATCCTTTCCAAAGAAAAAGCAAACCTCTTGGGCCCTGGCCTCACCTGCCACAGATGTCCATTGCATTTTGAATAAAATCCACTCTTCCCTCTGTCCTACCCCATTGCCACCATGGACCAGCACTGTGCACTCCAACAGCCCTGTTCCTTTGGGGTCACATGCCCAGGCTCTTGCCCTTGGGTCTCTGTAAACACATCTCCCTATCCTAGCCACTCCTCCCAGGTCAGTGTCCTGCCAGCTCTTCAGAGGCTTAGACCTGTGGCAATACTTGCTAACTGCACCCAGCATGCCCCAGGCCCAGCACACATCCCCCAGATTCTGTCTATATTTCTGTTTCTTGGAGTGTAAGTTTACATAATGAAAGCTACGTCAACAGATAAAACCCTAGAACCTGTGACTGGCAAGCTCTAATTCAAAGCATGTAAAATAAAAGATGGCCCCTGATTTGCAGGCAGATTGCCTTACCCGATGACTCTGGAAAGCAGACTCCTTTGAGCCTGGGGCTCACCCATCTTCACTTCATAGCCCCCAGTGGTACCAGGGCTGGGAGGTGGGCATGGTGCCACCCCTCGGGCAGCAGACTTCTGAGGCAGGCTCTCCTAGATCACCGTAGGCACCACTGACCTCTGTTCCCTTGATTCAATTGTTTCTTGGGAACCCTGTCCACTCAGCCTTTGGGCCTTCGCTGAGTGGGTGTGGCACCTTAAACGGGCAACACAGCCAGTGTGGGCTTCACCATCTGGGTCAGCAACATGGAAGCCCAGATGATCTCTCTCACTCTTATGTTCATCTTCAAGAGCCATTTTTAAAACAAAAGCCCATATCATTGCAGGTGCAGATATAAAAGTATGAACACAGTAGAAGTAAGTGAAGTCTGCCCAGCTCTGAACCAACAGCAACTATCATTCAGAGCTTGCTTCCACCAGGGAGGCACTACGATGGCTGTCCTCCTGATGGATGAAGAGGGAAACTTTATCAAGAATTGGGAAGAAGGTCAGATGAGCCCAGGTGTGGGCTGTGGCCTAGGAAGCCACAGTGATTCATCCTGTGGGACTGATGGGAGCGAAGCACCCTGTGGGATTGGTGGAAGTGGAACATCCTGTGGGACTGGTGGGAGTGTATGTTTGACTTTCTCTATGCAGCCCTGACTAAGAAGGTTTGATAAAAAAATAAGAAGTGATCAGTTAGTGACCAGGTCTTGACTCTCATGGACTGATCGCTGCAGAGTTCACACTTCAGCTCCAAAGGCTACAGAAGCTGTGGGATGGAGCTCTTTTGCCAGCTCTACTGTAACCTCCCTGTCCAGATGCTCCGCTATCGACCTGCCTCCCCAGCTGCCTGTCCACCTGTCTTCCTGCAGGCCATTCCTCTCTCTACCTTCCTGCCCACACATCGCGGACACACACATCCACTATGCATCTGCATTCTAGCCATCCCTCTACCAAGCGGGTCACCTAGCCTCTCTCTGCTGCCTACATATCCCTACCATCTATCTGTGTATCTGACAGGTATCTGTCCTCAGTCTGTGCTGTCTCTGCCTCTATCCACCCCAATCCTCCATTAATGGCTCTTCTATTCGGAAAACTTTGTATAGGAAGAGCTGTGTTCCAAGGACGTGAATGAGGCTAAAAGGCAAATGAAGTCACATGAGCCAGAACAGAAAGGCAAATGTCATGTGCTCGCACTCACACGTAGGATCTAGAAACAGCCAACTCAGAGAGGCAGAAGAAGAGCAGCTCCGAGGGCTGCCCTGGGGGCAGACAGAGAGATGTGGTCGAAGGGTATGACACTGCTGTCTGGTGGGACAGGTTCAGATTACTGCCATACATTATGTAACAATAATTGTATAATTGAAATGTGTAACAAGGCACCTATATTATATTCATCCATTCATTAAGAATTTATTGATCTAAACTGCAAAGCGTGTGGCCAGGATTCAGGCTATGCTCAGAGAATGGCTTAACAAAAACACAGCCCAGAGGCCTGGAGGGCTGGAGGGAATCTAGTTGCTCAGCTATAGGTAAGTGATGGTGTCACTGCCGGGGCCATCCTTGCTGTCTCTGTGCTCTAGGAGGGGAAGGAGATCCCGCTCAGACCTGGCCCACAACCTCCTGGAGGAGAAGGAGGAGTCAGTGGAGACGGTCAGCAGGTGCCAGCTCAGAGGTGGCCATGTGCTTCCCAAGGAGGGGCACCGTCGTGCTGGATACAGAGAAACCAGTGCCCTCTCCTCCTCCTCCTTGTACTCCCAGAGCCCCTGAGAAGGGATCAGAACAAACAGAAGTCTGACAGAGCTGGCTGTTTCCCCAGGAGCTGGTGGGGTTTCCCTCTGGTCGTTCTCTCTCCAGTAGGGCTGTGTCTTGGGGAGGTCAGGAGATGGTGCCGGGTCTCGGGCCTGGGGAGCAGCATGGAAAGTGGCACCTGGCAGCCAGGCAGGGCTGCCTCCCCAGGCTGAAGCACACCATGACTGAGTCTGAGATATTCACACACAGAAAGCGCACTCAGTGTACACACTCACAAACATACACATGCCCCGCATACATACACACACTCTCACAAGCATGTGCAGTCACAGTCACATGTCTGTGTCTCCACACGCACTGCCACACCCTCGTTCACCTCTTCACATGCACTTTCACACATGACTTAAAAATATGGTGAATGTTCACATTTAAAAATGGGTTTCAGTCAGTCACGTTCCATTCAATCCTCTCCAGTACTGAAACTACTGCCCCGCATTTCCACCACGCTTAACCCTTGTGTGCAGCAATATGCAGGATGGTTTGGATAACTGAACTGCCTATTTCCGCTGGATTTTAAGGAGAGAAGTTAGTGCTTAATGGTTTTTCTCTTTTTATTTTTTCTAATTTCTTATAACTTTTGTTGTTGTTGGTGGTGGTGGTGGTGTTGTTTCTTAACCAGTCTTTCAGATTTATATGCGGTAACCTAAACAACTAATGCAACACAACAACCATTGTTAAGTTATTACTTTGTTTAATTTTGTATCATTTCTAATGTTTTTAAAAATGTTTTATATTCCTAAATAAATAAATACACAGAGGAGAGATGGCAAGAAAAGATTTTTAGACAGTGTTTAGACCCTCGTCTCATCTGTGATCCTCCCGGGTCCGTGCAGACAATACTCACGTGCACTGTGTGTCAACACTCTGCGTGTCACATCACAACCTCACACCCATAACCACAGCCACAATTTGTACTCACACCACCCCCCCACTTCAGGCGTGACCATGCTGTGGAGAGGCTGAAGCAGGAGGAGAGAGAGACTGAGACACCTCACACACCCAAGCAGCACAGAGCTAGTGGCCACATCCTCAGTGCCATCCTGACCAGGCCTCCGAATCCCTCAGGAGCCATCCTTCCATGAGGTGCGTTCCCCAGGAGCCCGGCCTGGGCTTTGCTCCTTGGTATGAAGCCTAGGACCCTGGCCCTGCTCTGGGAAGGTAGACAGAAAACCAACCAGCCCATCCCGTCCACTTTCCACTCCAGCTGAATAGCACCGTTCTCCACCTGGCCCAGCTTCCCAAGGTTGCAGCTTGAGCTTCCCCAGGCCTCAGTGAAGCCCAACACTTGGCAGAGTGGGGCGCTCCTGGGACCAAGGCCACACCACAGTCTGTCCCCACTCTCCTCCTCCTGGTCCTGAAAGACTATGAATGGTCCAAAATGGGAACTCAGTGAACATCTGAGGAAGAAATAGATGAAATCAAATCAGTTAGCAAATAATAAAAGCATCAGGGTCTATTACCTTGGCATTAACAGCTAGAAGTTACTGACTCATCAAACTTCCCCTATCCATCTGTCAGCCTCGTACCTGTTTCCATAGCTACAGGGCAGCAGTCTTTTAGATACCCATAAAGAAAATTCCATAGAGCGGCTTTCTTCTCTGGAAGCAGAATTGGATGCACACTGGTGGTTGGTCCAGGTTTCTCTGCAAGATGAAATGACAGCATCATTATTTCCAGGCTTCATAGTCACCCTAAAGATGCCTAAGGGAAAAGATCCTAGCAGCTCAATCCAGGCCTGTTCCAAACACCAGACCCTTGCCTTGTGCTGAATAAAAGAATACCACTGCATGACACCAGCAGGCCTCAATCAACCTCTGTGAGCCAAGGAGAGAGTCTAGAGTGACTTGGGAGGAGGAGCCGTTTGAGGAGACAGTTCGAGCTGTTCAGCCTGAGCTGTGCCCTTACTTCCTGTGGAGCTGTAACAGATGCCACACTCTTAGTGCCTCTGGACAGTACAGATGGGGTAACTGCAGGTGCAGCAGGCCAACAGTCTACTCGATATCACTTTCATGATGAAAATCAAGGCATTGATTAGCTGGCCTGTGCTCCTCTGGGGGCTCTGGGAGAACCTGTTTCCTGCCTTTGCCAACCCTGCCAGACCCATGCCCCAGCCCCCACTCCCCAGCTCACAGTCTCTTCCCACCTTCAAAGTCACCTGGCCACCTCTGCTTTTGTCATGGCATCTTTGTTTCGTAACATCAACTCTATACCCACTGGTTCCTCTTTTTCGGACCCTGGGGATATGTTTGGTTGAGTAAATAACAGAGGACAATCTCCCACCCCAAGGGCCTTCAACCTTTGCCATTTAAGGTGACCTAAACATGTCAAGGGCTTGAGGACCAGTATTTGGCTGACCACATGAGATAAATACCAAGCAGGATAAAAATGGTTCAGATCAACCTGCATGTGTAGTGGAGATCACCGTTGCCCTAGAAACCCTGAGTGAGTCCTGATGCAGTCAAAAGTATTTGAATCTTCTGGCAGCTTACTGTTCCACACTGAGAATAAACAGCAAGGAGGGGCTGGAAAAAGGCTCAGAGGGGTCCTGGGAATGTCCCCCACAGGGCTACAGCTGGCCAGCACTGTGGAAATACTTTCCCTTTCTCTCTGCAGCTGCTTAAACTGCACCTGCTGGGTGGATTAAGGAATGACTAGATTTTCCTGGATTTACAAGCTCCTCAAATCTTGCTTAAAATAGATTCTTCCAGGAAACTAAAGTTGAAAATAAAAAGTAAAAGTCTATTAATATTTTATAATGATCTTCAGATAAAAACCACTGTTTGAATCTGCGCAGAACAACAAAGAAAAAAACGCCGGAGAAATGAAATCACATTGTGAGGCATTTTCCTGCCTTCGGGTTGGCCTCTGTCCCACCACCTCATCACCAGCCTTGCACTCTCTAAATGTCAAGCTCTCCGAACCTCCCAGGCAGCCCTGTGATGAGACTGTCATGACCTTGAAACCCGAGCCAATGTCATGAAGGCGCTTGTGTCGTCACTCATGAACACAGCTTCCTATGGTCAATGGTCTTCAGGACTCCAACACAGAAACGTGCAAAGCCTGACCAACGCCAAGCTCCACTGCATGAGTATCTCTTCTTTTCACTGTGCAAAGCTGACCAGCAAGGTCAGCTGGTGCCTCCCACATGCCCCACCTGAGCTGCTCCCTGCTCACCACCAGCCTGAATCTCAGTACCAACTCCAAGCTGCACCGCCCTCACTGGGACCCTCGAGGTAGCTCCCACTGGCAACTTCCTTTCCTAAAATGCCCACACTGCCCTGCGTGGCAGCCTCCTCTCCCCCACCCTTCTGTCTGCTTTCTGTACTGCAATGCTGCCTACTGTCACACCCAAGTGTCTGGCCCTGTGGTCCCTGCCCTGGACAGCTTTCCCACTGTCAGGAATGTATGCTCCCAGCACAGCCTGTCCTCTGGGGCACCTGCTCTAGTGCACCTGGACCACAGGAAGCGCACACTCTACACCCCGAGGGCACTGAGCCCTGAGCTCAGGGGTCTTCTCTGTTTATTCTCTCCACCACTAGCATAACTTCTGCTTCCCCAGCTGACCAAACAGAAGGAGCTGCTGACTTCCTCTTCCACAAAAGAGAGTCCCACAGGCACCGCCCTCTCTCACGGGGAGGGGAAGGCCATTTTTCAGGAGCAAAGCAGGTGATCCTGGCTCAGAGTCACCTCTCCATCCTCATGCAGCCGGGGTCCCTTGCGAGCCATGTGCTAGCCTCTAACCCTCTGAATGAGCTGATCAGGGCTGATTTGCAGAGGTCTTCTTCAGCCTCTGCCCTCTGCCTTCAGGTCTAACCCAGGCCAGCACGTCACCTGGCCTGGCTCCAGCTCTGCTCCCTGATGACAGGCACTTGGAGCCTTCCAGGTCACATGTCCCTGCTGCACCTTGCTCTTGGGCCTTTCTAAGTAACTCTCTTCCTTGCCCTGGTTTGACCTCAGTTCTTTGGACCCTTTCCAGGTGGCAAGCAAACAAACTGGGTTTGGCGGCAGGGTCTGGATGGCTCTTCTCCAGGCGCAGGCCCCAGCCCTGTGCAGTGAGCCCTGGGCCACTGGCAAGGCTGGGCACCAGGCAGCGAGCCATCACCCCTGGGTCCAGTGCACAGGGTCGCCCTCACAACACAGCAGGAGGTGGCCTCCTTACTGTTCCTTAGCCCACTCAGGCACTCTGAGGCCCACTAAGGGCTTATAGAAGTGCCATCGATGGCCTACACATGATGAGCAGGGAGGCTGAGCCCCTTCCCCAGAAAGCAATCACTCAGCGTCGGGGTTGACATTTGGGTTTTTTCTTGACTTTTCCTTGAGGCTTATTTGAACCCAAATTGGAAACCAGAACCCATCTGCTCCTCTCCTTATTTCTTTGTCTGGTCTAATTTCACTGTGATGTTACAAGGAGCTTCCACAGAAAATTAGGTGGATGATGATTTCTTCTTAAATACCACATCCTAAAGAAAAATCCTAAAGAAAAATCCAATTTAAAATGGAGTGCCATCTCAGTAGGAAGGAAGAATTGACCTCCGGCAAATCCATCTTTTTCAAGTAATTACTT
This sequence comes from Myocastor coypus, assembly GCA_004027025.1. Lineage (NCBI taxonomy): Eukaryota > Metazoa > Chordata > Mammalia > Rodentia > Myocastoridae > Myocastor > Myocastor coypus. Next base: position 35,045 of record PVJA010000524.1, read on the forward strand.
TTCTCTGAACTGTGGGCCTCTGATGGTGTGCCTGGACATTTCCCATTGGAAATGTCCATCTGCAGCGAACCCAAGAGGGAGCCACCGTGGAGTGGGGACAAACATGCACTACTGTGTCCTGTGACGGAGGTGGCGTTGCTCCATTCAGAAAGAGAATGAGCAAAGATTCACGTTCAGTGTGCGTTCCACTTTTCAGCTTCTCAGACAGCTGAATACTATAATTATTTCTGGAATTTGCCCTGTGCGCTTCTCATTCACAGCCTACTGGTGATGTCACACTCCACGTTATATCAGTGACAGTTTGTCCTGCCTCCCAGACAAGGTATTCTTTTTTCACTTAAGAAGCTTAAGGGCAGAAGTCATCAAGTCCTCCTTTGCTTACTTCTAGCCCAGAGAATGAGCGTTGGCACTCTGTGGGGAGAAACTAAGGGAGACACAAATGCATGCTAGACAAGTATTACCAAGTAATAATGGTGGGTGATGTTAGTATTATTTTTTGTGTGTCTTTTTAAGACAGAGTCGCACTATGCAGTTCAGGCTGGCCTTGAGCTCACTTTTGTAGCCCAGACTGGTCGCGAACTTGCATCGATCATCCTGCCTCAGCCTCCCAAGTGTTAATGTTTTGTGTGTCTTAAACCTCTGTCATTGACAAAACATGAATGTTCAAGGAAAGCATGAAGTTTTGAAATGCATATGTTGTGTATCTGCAACTTTTTTTTGAAGTCAAAGTACTCAAAATCAACCTTCCACAGTTTTAAAGAATAGTCCTCTAGGGTGAGTTGTGGTAGCCGTGCTGCGCAGTGTCTCTCGAGCATGCTGCTATCTAACGAGATTATGTGTCCTCTGCCAACATCGGACCCCCCCCCCCGCCTGCTCCTAGCCAACCCCCCACCCCTGCCAGTGAATACTCACCATTCTCTCAGCTCTTTTATTTTTTAAAACGTTTAAAATAAATTAACTTTCATCTGGCACATATAAACATAAACATTCTACCTATGCATGGGATGCTATGGGATATTTTAATACACTGTATAATATATAAATTGAGTTAAACATATCTATTGCCTCAAATATTTATTGTTTCTGTATGGCAAAAATATTTGCAATCTTTCTTGCAGCTTTTGGGGACACATGTACATGATGATTATCTGCATCTGCCCACTGTTCAAAGGCAATGTCTTACTCTTTAGCACCTGTGATGCACAGCCCACTCTGTCTCCCCCTTCTAGTCCTCTGCTAAGCACTATCCTGTTCTTTCCTGTACATTGGTGTATGTGTGTTGTTGTTTGCGCTGTTTACATTACTCTGTGGAAGTTGGTACAGGTGCAGAGCATGTCCTGATCCCTCCCTCCCTCTCCTCCCTCACCTGTTGACCCCTCCCCCCACTGCCCCCCCTGCTTTGAGGTATAGATTTGCAGGCTTGCCACTCCCATTCTTGAGAACACATACTCCTGGATGTGGTGCACATTTATAAAAAATTTTGAAACAATTTTAGTCCTCTAACAAAAGTTCCCATGACAGGGCTTGGACTAAACACTTTTGTCACTGAACAGATTTCCCTAAGCAAACTCATACCAGGAAGTGAGGAAAGAAAAAACATTTCAACAGAAAGGTCTGCCTCTGTTGAGCAGGAACTAGCAGATCCTGGATGCTTTATAGAGAAGCAAAATGTGTTTAAATAACTCAAACTCTGTTTAAATATTTGAAGATATGAAACAGCACTGTGTGGCTTTTCGACACTTCAGTGGAGATAAGGCTGTTCCTCTGATGTTACCAGGAATCTACCGACAATCCAATTGTGATTGTGTGAATGTTTAAAGTGCTGTGAAGTGTTTCTCCCCACAGAACGCAGAGGGCAGTCTGGTTTCACAGTTCACTGTGATGCTCACAGTCTGTTACAGACACGCAGGACGAGGCACCCACAGCAGGATGTGATGCCAGCAGGCGAGACAGTGACCTGTAGGGGCCACACCACCCATCCCACCCTTCTGCCCACCTTACGGCCTCACCTCCTTGCATCCTGTCCTCCACATCCCTGCGAAGCTCTGTGTGATGCTTTGGTTTGTGTAGGTATTGAATAATGACAAACCCAAAGTACTTAACATGCCCATCACCTTACACTTTCATCATGCTTTTATGGTAAGAAGACTCAAAGCCATCTTTTTTATTCTGAGACACACAATGCTTAATTGTTGGTATTCATCCTGTGCTGCAGAGCACCAGAACTTCTTTTTACTATCTCTGCTCACCTTAACCAGCCTCTCCACATTCTCTGCTATTTATGGTTCTATTCTTATCTTCTGTAAGAGTCAGCTTTTTCACACGGCTGTAGAAGTGAGATGGCATTTGTCTTTTTGCGTCTGGCTTACTTCACTTAAGGTAAAGTCCTGCAAGACCATACACGGTGTCGCAAATGACAGCACTTCATGCTTCATTCTTGAATAGCATTCCACTGGGTATCTGTACGGTTTCTTTGTCCAGTCACCAGTTGAGGACGTTCTGGCCAATCCTATACCCTGGCTACTGTGAATGGTGTGGCACTGCACATGGGCATACAGGTGCCTCTGAGGTGCTGACAAGACTTCCTCTGAGTATAACCCAGCTGTGGAGAACTAAGAGAGTGTGCTCCCATGCTGATTGGAAAGGACTTGGGAGGGACGGAACATTGATTATGTGATAGAGAAAGGGACAATTCTGAGGTGTACAAAAGAAAACAGAATGCAGTAGCCTTCTGTGGAATCCCTGGAGCTTGTTCCCAATCATGAAGCCCAACCCTACCCCAGAGGAAGCTAGGAGCTCAATCAGGAGACAGCAACATACACAACTGCAGACCAGTGGCTGCAGGTATGGCAGGAGCTGGTGTGGGGTTCAAGACGGACACTTGGGTTTTTTTCATGGAAAACAAAAGTCATGCCTGCAGAAGAGGGGGAAGAGAGGAGGGAGGTAGAAGCGAAAGAAAGGAGGCTGCAGGAAAGTATGAAGCAGGGAAGCCAAGGGCAGCAGGGAAGCTCTGTGCGGAGTAGGGTCTGAATCTGAGCTGCAGGACAGAGCAGGGACATGAGGCACAACCAACTCTAAACTGGAGAGTTCAGAGCCACGCATGGGTGGCTGCACAGCACTGCCAAACTCACATGAGGCATGGACATTCTCCTCTCCACAAGGTACAAGAGAGCTCACAAAGGAGGGGCTAGATTGGGGCTGGGGAGATAGCTCCGAGGCACAAGTGCCTGCTGGGCAAGTGCAAGGTCGTGAGTTCGAACCCTGGTCCCACAAAAAAAAAAAAAAAAGGAGGGGCTAGATAAAGAGAACCATCAATCAAGAGAAAGGATCCATTGCATTGATGTAAACATTGAGGACAGTATCTGTTGTGAGAAAGAAATAATGGCAAGAAAGTAAAATGTGGGGACCTGGGAGACAGACTGTGTGGTCACACAGGCACTGGAACACATAGACACAGGAACGCCTGCCATCTGTGCAGCCCAGGTAAGAGGCACACTGGCTCTGGCCACCACAAGGGTGCAACTCTCCTCCCTTGCGCTCTCTGAGCATGATGCTCAGGCTTGGGAACCTGCCCGCTGTGGACTGAGTCACCCAAAAGCAAGGACCAAAAGAACCTTTGCTCCTCTGAATTGCAAATGTCAGCTGCTTCGTGCCGGTAGCAGAAAACTGACTGACAGAGTACAGAATCCCTCTTATCTAGACAACGAAGCAGAGCCTGGGACTTTTCTAAGACCTCACAATGTTCTTCCTGAAGGCCTTTATACTGGCCTTCCCACCCTGCAGAACTATAAATCAAATATACCTCTATTCTTTATAAGTTTCAGCCTTAGAGATTTTACTATAGCAAAAGAAAACAAACCTAGAAGGCCAAAATGTTGGTAGGCAAGCAGCAGGCTTGGCAACCAACGCCTACCCAGGAGAACCACAGGGCCAGGGAATGGGAACGCTGTGCTTTGGATATGCATGGCCATGCAAAATGAATCCTCCTGATAGTCCTGTCTGCACATGCCAGAATGGCCTTGGTGACTTCCTGGGAAGGAAGAGAGCTGTGGACAGACGAAGCTCTATGTCTTGGCCAGGAGTGACCCGGTTTCATAGACAGTGTCAGCTCTGTCCTTCACACTCACAGGCAGTCCATCTGCACTCGTATGAACTCCTGAGGAAGGATGGGAGACACTGCCCATCTCTGCATACTGGACAAGCCTCAGTGCTGAGAGGGGACAGAAAGGATCTTGGTTCTCAGGGAGGACAAACATCTGCAGAAAAGCCAGCGGAAGTACAGCTAGAAGAAGGAAAGAGAAATGGATTCCAGCACCCGGCTGGCCCTCTGCTCCTGGCTGCTGAGCTCCTCACACGCCTTTCATGTGCACAGTCAGCCTTCTAGAATAAAGTACCAAGGTGCTGCTTTCATGAATCATCTACTTCTGGATTGGAAGCTCAGGCTTCCTAAGTGTTTTCATGAAAAGCCTTTGTTTTAGGAATTTGAAATTTTCTAGTCAATTGTAGTATTGCAGATGTTTCCGCCATGCCAAAACCAAGCCCATTCCCATGGCATGTGAACAGCATTTCCTCAGTGTTCCAGGGTCTAAATCTCTAGGAAATTATATTTCAATGAACCTGGTTGGTTATAGGAAAGAGAATAGCTGTGATCAAGCAGCGTGGAAGGGAGGGAGGGAGGGGCACAAGCCACCCTCGCTACGCATTGTGGGGCGGGGACAGTCAGCTGATGGTGCAGAGTGTTCCTCACTACCAAACTTCAGCGCTGGAAGCAGAAAGTATGCAGATTTGGGTGATAGAGAAGCATCTGTCTCCGCTGACTGAAAGCCTTAGGCATGTGTGCTGGGGAGGGGACTGAAGGAATTTCTGTCTGGACAGACGTCACACCTCTCAGGTTCACTGATTGCTAAATCACCAGCGTCAATGCAGTGTCACTTGAAGATCAAGCAAGAAATAACAATGCTGAGCTGGGCACCACCCTCTGCTCAGACACAAACATGATTTTAGCAAGAACTTCCCAGGAGGCAGAAACAGGAGCCAGAATAAGAACTGGAGCAGATCCCCTGAGCTGAGACCCTCCTGGAAGGGCACAAACATCCAGGCACGTGAATCTTCTGTGACCACATGGCTGCCTACATGGAATAGGTCGTCACCCAGGGCCACGTGTGGACCTTGTCCTCCTGGGACTCTGCGGGTCAGACCTGAAGAGCTGCAAGCGGTAGACATCTCCTCCTCTCCCTCTATGCTATGTCAGGTCCTCAGAGCTCCCAGAAATCCTGGGGTGGTCTGCATCGATATGGGATCAGCACATTTACCTACCTTGTTTGTTTCTGAGTCCAGTGTTTGTTACATGTCACTGTCACCCTTTCCTGAATTCCTAGTTGTGTCAACAGTCACTCAGCAACAGCTACTAGGTCGGAAAGTGGCTTTCTTTTTCCTGCAAGTGTCCCCTTTAAATACACCTGTGACTAGCACATTGCCAGCCTGCTCCTGGGAAACCACATATATGTGTGTGTGTGTGTGTGTGTGTGTGTGTGTGTGTGTGTGTGTGGCCATTGGTGACTTCAGTATTTTCCATGGGTCATATAGATTTCATAGTTACAGCCCACTTGCTTAGAAGAGCCTCTATGAATGATTAAAATGGAGAAGGACAGGACACCCAGCATTCTCCCAGAGTAAGTCCAACTCCTGGAGGTAGGAAGAAAGGTACTGTGCAACACAAAGCAGATCTTTATGACCTCTGTCTTCTCTGTGTTTCTTAGGGGAAATCAATACAGGATGTGATTAAACCATGCAATCCATATTTAAATATTAAAAATGTGTTACAGTAAAAAACATATAGCCACTAACCCCTCCTCACTTTGTGTCTTTATGTAGTGCCATGTGACAAAAAAAATTGGTGAATGCTGCTTCCCAGGACCATCCAATCAAAAGGCAGCTTTGTAAAACCATTAGGGTGTCTTTGTTCACTACATTCACCAGATCTGACACCATGCACCTTCTAGCTCTTCAAAATCCAACTGAAAATGAAAGGGAGGCCTGCTGATTCCATCAGGGACATTGACGCAGCTGTGACGGCCCAACTCCTGAGACTCAGGAGTGAGGACTTCTGCAGGAAGGGGTAAGACAGACGGGACAAGTGCCCTTGAAGTGAGGGGGGGACAGATAGGGGGTGAGGAGCGGGGTTCATGGCGATGTGTCCTAAACCGCAAAACTCTTTTCATAAAAAATTTTAAACATTCACTACTTGGCAAGGAGGGGAAGCCTTTACACAGCAATCCAGGACTGGGAGTGAAGGCACAGCATCAGCCCCTAGGCCCCAGCAAGATGTGTCCAGAGACAGCGCACACCTGGAAGAGGGAGAGCTCAAGGTGCTCGCTGTCTTGGGTGACATCCCCATTGGATATCGCTGCTGCAGCCCCTTCTGCTCCCCAAGGCCACACCTTCTTATCCGCCAACCCCAACCACTGCTTGGTACTGGCATGTCTCGGAGGTGCCTGTCCTCACTGTTTCTCAGGAAAGAGTTTTCTGATAAGGATGGGTGAGGCAATTCACAAGAAGAATCCTCAAAGGTCCTTTAAAAAAAATGATCTGGTACAGAGTGAATGTGAGCCAAGAAGACAGGTGTTCTTCAGGGTACCAGTGGTCAGGAGGTGCTTGCCACACCCACCCTCAGGCCACTCAGAGGTAGAACAATTCAGAGACAGGCCTGACCCAACCCCCTACTATCACAGACAAGCAGCAACTCAGTGGAAAGGGGAGAAATTTCCAGAGTGTTCCCTGATGGTTGTGCCTTTAATAAGGCAGAAGAAGCCACTGATTGTGTACTGCAAGTATAGCTATCTTTTAATACTGTCCAGCCAAATTTAAAAGAGAAAGAAGGGTTCTGGGCACTGTAAACAAATCAGAGACTCAGCCACAAGCAAAGCCCATCCGTCCCATGCACACCACCTGCACACACGTTTGTGGCACTGGCTGTGCAAGTACCCATGTGGAGGACAGACACGGGACCTGGCTGGGAGCTTGAAGTGCTGCCCACAGATATCTGTCTCACCACCCACATGTGAGAGAAGGCATTCAGGATTTCCAGTTGCTATCCTGGGGACATGTCAAGCAATATTGTCATCTGCCTGGGGCTCTGATCGGAGGCAAAGGGTTCCCATGAGAACCCAAAACCTCAAGCTGTTCCACATGTGTATAAGAGTTTTGGAACTCTGCACTATTAATGTGGTCCAGGGAATCTGGAGCCAAGAAATAAATGTAAAAACTTGTCTTAGATGGGTGAAACCCAAGGCCCCCCAGCAAAAGACAAACAAAGCCACTCTGTGGGAATATTTTCACAACCCAGGACACATGTGTGCTGGCCTCTGGGATGGCTCAGGCTCAGTCTCCCACATGCCACTTCCCGTTCCTGTTGAAACTCTGTTAAGTGTGCAGATTTTGACGTCTTTATTCCCCACAGCAGGGAGCAGGGCTTGCCTGAGCCAGGGCTCACGGCGACGTGCACAGCAAGAGAGCCACTTCTCACTCTGGAAGGCAGAGGGTTACAAACCCTGAGGGTTGTGTCAAAAGGAAGTGGTGCCACAGAGGAGAGACACACAGTAACAGCAGAGGGAGTGGGCATGGGTGACAGCATGGCCAACAGTTAAGTCCTTGGGGGTATAACTGTATGAAGAAAGAACATTCATTGGAGGAATTAACTCACTTTTTTGACAGCTGGTCACTGAAGAATCAAGTATTCCATATTTCTCTGCAGACTCTTCCACTGGGCAGCCAGTAGTCCATGGGGGCACAGCCACTGGGGTAGAATGTCAGCTTGATGGCCTTTGGGATCCCAGGGATTAGTGGAGCACACTCAGAGTAGGTGATGGAGGCATGACTTTGGGTGCCATGCCTGCTCCCCATCCTGTTTCCTGGCAGTACTGTCATCCTGTTCTGCTTCCCGGCCACCAGGAACTAAGTGGCTTTGCTTGCCATCCCCTCCCGCAGTGACATTCTCACCTTGGAGCCAGCTGACCCTTGGCTGAATCCCTGGAAGCCATGGGCCAAGTTATGCCTTTGCTTTAAGCCATGCATGCCAGGCAATGTGCCCCAGCCATGAGGACTTTATTGTGTGCTTATAAATATCCCATCTACTACATGGTGAGAGGTAGAGTGCCATACTAATGCCACCTCATTAGCATCTTTGTGGTGCTGAAAATTGAACATAGAGCTTCGTGTACCAGGGCTCATATTCTATAGCTAGGCTGCACGCTCACTCTAAGTTGACCACCACTGCCACAGCAAGGCAGGCAACGAGCGCCAGTGGTTTGTAAGGTTGAGGGGGAGACATGCTACCTAGACACCACCCAATGGGAGTCACAGGTTCACCTTTGAGCTCACCTGGACCCCAAACAAGTACAGCAGTAAATTAGAGAAAATATGAATATACCTCTAAATCCAATGACCAATGCATAGCAAGGAAATATATATATATATATATATATATATATATATATATATATATATTGGAGACAAAATCAGCAAAATACAAACTTGTGAATTCTCTAAGGCAGACAACTTGTGATGAGACAGAAAGAGAAAAAGTGGTAAAGGAAGAAGGTACAGGGTAAAAGAAAGCCATGATATGATGGTGGCTACAGCAGACTGTTTGCATATCGAAAGCTGTTAAAGGTTAGCCACCACTGCTATTATATATATATATATATATATATATATATATATATATATATATATATATATTAGGTGACGGGAATTGAATTCAGGACCTTGCACTTACCAGAGCTTATTCTACTGAGCTATCTCTCTGGCCCCACTGCTATAATATTGAGCAAAATTTCCCATTGTAATGATTTTATTTGAGTACTTACTCAGACAATTGGTTAAAAAAAATCATGTGCCATAACCAGGTAGGATTTGCTGGATATGGAAGACTGATTCAGTATTCAAACATCGAGTACTATGGCCATTGCATCAGCAGGCTAAAGGCAAAACAATGCAATCTAATCAATCAACACAGAAGAGGTGCTGTTTGGTTGGCTGGTGGGTTGGTTATTTTTAGAGACAGGGCTTCACTATGCAGTTCAGGATAGCCTCAGACTCACAGCAATCCTCCTGCCTCAGCTTCCCAAGTGCTGGGATTACATATGTATGCCAACAGGCCCAGCCTGATAATGAGTTTATTTAAAGAACATATCTGTCCATAATTTTAAGAAACTTTTTAAAAAGGTGTTAGCAAAATAGGAATGGAAGATATTATAAAATCTGAAGTAGAACATTAAAAACTATAGCAGAGATCATACTTCATGAGAAACTGAATGCTTTTCTCCTAAAACTGAAAGACATTTCCTTCTCGTAGAATGTGGTATGCTAGTTCATGTGGAAAGTCAGTGTGACAAAAGGAGTAAATATTGAGAAGGAAGACATAAAACTGCCCGTGGTCACAGTCCATGTGGATTTTCTATGTGGAAAATCTCAAAGAATCAACTAAATGCTTTTAGAATTAATGATCAAATATAGCGAAGTTGCAAGACAAAGGTTAATACACTTTCCTGAATACTAGAAATAAACATTTAGAGCAGTGGTTCTCAACCTTTCTAATGTCGTGACCCTGCAATACAGTTCCTCATGTTGCGGTAACCCCGAACCAAAAAATAATTTTGGTGGCAACTTCAAAACTGTAATTTTGCTACAGTTATGATTCGGAAGGTAAATACCTGATATGCATTATGTATTCTCACTGCTACAAATCAAACATAATTTAAACATAGTGATTAATCACAAAAACAATATTTAATTATATGTTGAGAAATATTTATTACTAATTCTTATAAATAGCATTTCACTATGGCATAGCATGGGTTTAAATATGTATTTTCTGAAGGCTTTAGGCGACCCCAGTGTTTTGGTCATTTGACCCCCACCGGGGTTGCGACCCACAGGTTGAGAACTGCTGATTCAGAACTTGGAATTTAAAAACCAAGTATCATTTTATTTATTCATTCTTTTCATGTATTTGGTAAAGGGTCTCACTACTCAGCTTGAACTCCTAGTGGCCTTCCTGTTTTCAGCCTCCCCAGTGTTGGGATGACAGGCGTGCCCCACCACGTGCAGACTTGGTGGCCGACTCAGTGTGCTCAAGTGGGAGGCCAGTCCAGCAAGTGATGCCAGGGATCAAACTTCTGTCACTGCACTTGCTTACACAGGGGCTTAGTCTGCTCACCTATCTGGCTAGCCCATCAAATATCATTTATAAAAGAAGCTAACTATGAAATAATTAGATATCAATTAAATTTATAACTATAAAAATTTATACATAGAAAATGTGAAACTAATAAGGAAATAAAAAAAATCAAAGTTAGACAACTCAATGTTGTTAAGACCTGGGTATTTCCCGACTTGATCTACAGATTCAAGGAAATCTTAACCTTTTTCTCAATGAACTACATTTTCTGATTCCAAAGTTCATACAAAAGACAAAAGATCTTGAATCACCAACACAACATGTAAAAGGAGAATGAAAACAGCATCAGTATACTCATACTACTGATTTCATGACTAGGATAAAGCTACAGAATCAGTGGAGCACAATGGGGAGACAGAGGTGGATCAGGACAAATGCGGTCTATTGTTTCATTTTTCAACACTAAGAATTGCATTTAAGGACCTGAGCGTGCTATGCAAGCACTTTACCACCTAGCCTTTTCATTTTCCTTTTTTTTTTTCTTAATTTGAGGCCGTCTCGCAAAGTTGCCTAGGCTGAATGGAACCTTAGAATCCTCCTGTTTCAGCCCCCAGAATAGCTAGGATTACAGGAGGTGTGCACTGGGACACCACGCTTGTCTACTGATCCTTGAGAAGGAAGTGAAAGTTATTCAGTGGAGAACTATCTTTTTAAGTAAACTATAAACCAATTCTGTGTTTAGGAGTGAATAACGCTACAAAACTATGCAGTGACCTGCTGCTTTTCATGAAAACTAACACAGAAAAGATTACAGACCTAAATGTAATACTGTGTAATTCTAGAAGGAAACAGGAGAAATTCTCGGTGATTCTTAATTTGACAATGAGGTTTTCAATATGATAAAAGTATAATCCATGAAATAAAAAAGAAACATAAGAGGCTATATTAAAATTTTTAAATTTTTCAGTGTAAAAGACATTTTTGACAGAGTAACAGTCAAGCTCTGAATTGGAAAAAATATTGCAAAAGACATGTATAATAAACAATTCATATCCAAAATATACAAGAAAAACTCTTAAAATACACTAATAGAAAGACAAACCAGAAATCAAATCTGAATAATGTATGAAAATGTAATTCACCAAAGAACATTATACAGTCAACAAATTAAACACATTAAGAAGTAATGAAGACCTCCTTTTGCCCGCCTGGGACCTCCGGCCTGCCACATCAGATCTCCTCTGGCTCACCCGAGACCTCTGCCCACCTGAGACCTCCTCTGGCCCGCCTGACACCTCCGGCCCACCTGAGACTTCCCGCTGGCTTAGACTTCCTCTGGCCTGTCGCATCAGACCTCTTCCGGCCCAAGTGAGACCTCCAGCCCACCTGAGACCTCCTCCTGTCTGCCTGAGACACCTGGCCCACCTGAGACTTCCGGACACCTGAGACCTCCAGCCTGCCACATCAGACCTCCTCCAGCCCACGTGAGACCCGCAGCCCACCTGAGACCTCTGGCCTGCCTGAGACCTCTGGCCTGCCTGAGACTTCCAGCCGCCTGAGAACTCCTCCAGCCTTGAGTGATTGCAGCCTATCCAGCACCAGGCCCACCACATCAGACTTCCTCTGGCCGACCGCAAACGCAGACTATCCAGCAACTAGGCATGCCATATGAGTCAGACCTTCAGCCAGACGCAAGCGTAGCCTATCCAGAACCAGGTCTAGCATGTAGGTCAGTCCTCTGGCCAGACACAAGCTAAGCCTGTCCAACAGTGAGGCATGGCAGATGAGTGAGACCTCCCTCCCCCGGGCTAAAAGCAGCTCAGCTGACCCCAAAGCCTGGACTGAGCAGCCAACCTGTGGGGACACAGCCCTGGACCAAAGGTCAGTGCTATACAGAATGATACAGACAAGTAGCAAAGTGCAATCTCAGGTCCCAAGCCCACCTGTAACAGGTACAGGAGACACTAACTTATAAGAAAATGGGAATCATGCAGATGAACTCTCTTAATCGATACCTGGTCAGGCAGACAGACAAGTGCAGAAATGCATAGAGCAACTCAGATCAGAGATAACATGTGAAGTAAAAAAATATATATATATATGAATTAATACACTCTGAATTTGAAAAACAACTGCAGAAACATATAGAGGAAACCAGGGCAGAAATAACCTCTGAAGTTAAAAAGGACCTTTCTAAATTAACAGCACTTAAAACAGGGAAACAACTACAGAAAGGTAGAGAGAACAGGCCACAAATAATCTCTGAAGTAGAGAGAAAAAGGATAACTATAATGAGAGACTTCAGTACCACTAAAGAAGACACAGATAAAAAATTAGAGGAGAATCGAAGAATGATGGATTCCCTGATTGAGCAATATAGGAAAGAAAAAGATCGCATGAAACAGTTTCAAAGAGATATACAAGAAAATAAAATCTCAATCACAAGCTGGCAAAACCGTATGAGCCAAAGTGAAGATAGAATCTCAGAGCTTGAAGACACAGTCGCAGCTAGTGAAAAGATAAGAAAGGATCTCTTAAAAACAACCAGGATGCAGGAAAAAATAATTCAACATCTGCAAGATGATGCAAAAATGAGCAACATGAGACTAATAGGAATCAATGTCAGAGAAGGAGCTGACACAAATGGTATAAAAAAGAATATGGGCAGAAGTAATAGCAGAACACTTCTCAAATTTGAGAAAACAATCAGACATTCGTGTAGCTGAAGCACATAGAACTCCAAATAACATCAACCCGACTAAAAACACACCCAGACATTTAATAGTCAAGATCCCAGAAACTGAGCAAAAGAATAATATACTAAAATTTGCTAGAGAAAAGAAATAGATCATACTTACAGGAAAACCCATCAGAATAACGGCAGAGTTCTCTTCACAAGACATAAAGTGAAGAAGAGCATGGAGTAAAGTGCTTCAAGTCCTCCCTGAAAACAAATTCCAGCGCAGATTGCTATACCCAGCAAAACTCGCTTTCAAGTATGTGGGAGAAATTAAATACTTCCATGATAAGGAACAACTAAAGAATTTCATGACGTCAAAGCCAACCCTACAAAGTATACTAAAAAAAAAATTAGAGAGGGACCAAAACGACCCAAACTGAACAAATAAGAACAGAATGAACCCACAAAATAGGGCAACCAATTAAACATAGGAGAAAATGTGGTGAACAATAGTAAGCAAAACTCATGTCAATCATCAGTCAATACATTTCAAATATAACCATCAATGTAAATGGACTCAATTCTCCAATTAAAAGAAATAGCCTGGAAGAGTGGATAATGAAGAAAAATCCAACAATGTGCTGCATACAAGAAACACACTTAACTCACAAAGAAACTCACAGGCTAAAAGTTAAAGGATGGAAAACAATACTACATGTTCTAGGACCTCAGAAAAAAGCAGGAGTAGCAATCTTGTTTGCAGATGCCCTAAACTTCAAACCAAAATTGGTCGGATGAAATAAAGAAGGCCACTACATACCAGTGAGGGGAAAAATTCAAGACAAAGAGGTAACACTCATAAATATGTATGCACCCAACATGGGAGCACCAAGTTATATAAGACAAACCTTAATGGACATGAAAAATCTCATATCCAATACCGCAATCCTAACAGGAGGCCTTAACACCCCTTTATCCCAAAACAATAGGTCAAGCAGACAAAAAAATTAGCAAAGAAGTAGCAGACCTGAACCATAATCTGGAACAACTGGACTTAGTGGACATATACAGAGTGTTCCACTTCAGAATACACATTTTTCTCAGATGCACATGGGACATTTTCTAAAATAGACCACATATTAATCCATAAGTCATGCTTAAGTATATGGAAGAAAACAAAAAAATTATCTCAGGCATACTATCTGACCACAGTGCAATGAAGTTGGAAATGAACGACAAAAGAAACCACAAGAACCCCAGAAATACATGGAAATTAAACACCACCCTTCTCAGCAACTAGTGGGTTACAGATGAAATTAAATAAGAAATTAAACAGTATCTACAATTTAATGAAAATTCAAACACAACCTACCAGAATTTATGGGATGCAATGAAAGCAGTTCTTAGAGTGAAATTTATATCCCTGAACTCACGTATTAAGAAGACAAAATGGGACCAAATAAATAATCTCATGCAGTACCTTAAATCGTCTAGAAAAGGAACAGCAAATGAAAACCAAAGGCCAAAGTTGGGAGGAAATTATAAAGATTTGAGCAGAAATCAATTCAATTGAGACAAAGAAAACAGTACAAAGAATTAATGAATCAAAAAGCTGATTCTTTGAAAGATTAAATAAGATTGATAAGCCCCTAGCTAACCTCATCAAAAAGAGAAAAGAAAGGACTCAAATTCAAGCAATAAGGAATGAAAAGGGTGAAATTACTACAGACCCAGCAGAGATTCAGAGGATCATAAATAGCTACTTTGAGAATCTTTACTCTTGCAGAACTGAAGACACGGAAGAAACAGGTAGATTCCTAGGAAAGTATAAATTATCAAAACTGAATCAAGAAGATACAAGAACTCTCAACAATCCAATAACAGCAAGTGAAATACAAAATGTAATAAAAAGCCCACTGACAAAGAAAAGTCCAGGACCTGATTGATTCACCACTGAATTCTACAAGAAATTTATGGAGGACATAAGCCCAATACTTCTCAAACTCTTTAATGAAATTGAAAAGGAAGCAATTCTTCCAAAATCATTCCTGGAAGCAAGTATTACACTGATATCAAAACCAGAAAGAGACACAACTAAAAAACTGAACTACAGGCCAATTTCTCTCATGAACATAGATGCAAAAATTCTCAATAAAATCTTCACCACTAGCATACAACAAATCATCAAGAAGATTATGCACCAAGACCAGATAGGATTCATCCCAGGAATGCAAGGATGGTTCAATATATGCAAATCTATAAATGTGATACACTATGCCAAAAATCACATGATTGTTTCAATTGATGCAAAAAAGGCTTTTGACAAAAAGCCTCATTCATGTTCAAAGTACTGCAGAAAACATGAATAGAGGGCCTTTATCTCAAGCTGATAAAAGCCATCTGTGATAATCGAACAGCTAACATAATTGTAAATGGAGAAAAACTGAAGCCTTTTACTCTCAAATCTAGTACAAGACAAGGATGTCCTCTATCACCACTCCTACTCAATATCGATCTGAATCATTAGCTATAGCCATTAAAGAAGAGAGAGAAATAAAAGCAATAAAAATAGGTAAAGAGGAAGTTAAATTATTATTATTTGCAGATGATATGCTAATTTATTTGAAAGACCCCAAAAACTCCACCAACAAGATACTAGAACTAATACACAAAATCAGTAGCATAGTAGGATACAAAGTCAACACACAAAAGTTAATGGCATTCCTCTATACAGATAACAAACACACTGAGAAAGAAATTAGTGAAACAGTACCTTTTACAATAGTACCAAAGAAAATGAAATACTAAGGAATTAACCTAACTAAAGAAATAAAAGAGCTTTTCAGTGAAAGCTACAGCTACTCTGAAAAAAGAGATCTTAGAAGATCTCAGAAAATGGAAAGATATTCCCTGCTCCTGGATAGGAAGAATCAACATTGTGAAGATGGCCATACTCCCTAAACTGTTATACAAATTTAATGCAATTCCTATCAAAATACCATCAACATACCTCACAGAAGTGGAGAAGTCATTCCTAAAATTTATTTGGAACCAAAAAAGACCCAGAGTTGTAAAGACAATCCTGGGAAGCAAAGGTAAGATAGGTGGCATTACAATTCCTGACCTAAAATTATACTACAGAACTACCGTGATAAAATCAATGTGGTATTGGAAAAAAAGTAGAACTGAGGATCAGTGGAAGAGATTAGAAGATGCAGAAGTAAATACAAACACACTCAGCCACCTTATTTTTGACAAAGGTGTCAAGCATGTTTACTGAAAGAAAGATAGCTTTTTAAACAAATGATGCTGGAAAAAAACTGGCTCTCCGCATGTCAAAAACTAAAATTTGACCCAGGTCTATCACCACACACTAAACTAAAAAATCAAACGGATTAAAGATCTCAATATTAAAAGAGAAACCCTAGACCTCCTAGAGGAGAAAGATAGAGGAAATCTTAAAGACATCAGGGTAAGCAAAGAGTTCATGGATAAGAATCAAAATGCACTTTTAGCACTTAAAAGAATCAACAAATGGGGCCTTCTTTGGCTAAGAAGTTTTTTCATGTCAAAAGAAATTACCAATGGAGTGCAAAGACAACCTACAAGTTTCTAAAAGATTTTAACTAATAAATACTCAGACAAAGGTCTTCTATCTAGAATTTATAAAGAACTAAAAATCATTAGGGTATCAAAATTCAAAGATTCAATCCAGAAATGGGCATATGAGATGAACACACACTTCTCAGAGAAAGGAATTCAACAAGTCTATAAATACATGAAGAAATGTTCCACATCGCTAGCCATTCGTGAAATGCAAATCAAAACAACACTTAGATACCATCTCTCCCCTGAAGAATGGCTACTATAAAGAAATCAACCAGCAACCAATGTTGGAGAGGCTGTGAGAAAAAAGGAACACTTCTCCACTGCTGGTGGGAATGCAGACTGGTGCAACCATTATAGAAAGCATTGTGGAGACTTAAAATACTAGAGCTGGAAATTCCATTCAAACCAGCTATTCCCCTATTGGGAATTTTTCCAGAGGAAAAATAGTGAAATCTGTGCACCTATGTTCATAGCAGCACAATTAGTGATAACCAAATCCTGAAAGCAACCAAAATTTCCATCATCTGAAGAATGGTTGAAAATATGTGGTATTTTCATAAAGTGGAATATTACTCAGCTATAAGGAATGATAAACTAGTGGACTTCATATATAAATGGATGTATTTTGAACGTATACTCGTAAGTGAAATAAACCAGACCTACATGTACATACATCGTATGTACATGTCTCTGTAGTGTAAGGACTCAAATAAATAAATAAATAAATAAACAAACAAATAAATAAATAAATAAATAAATAAATATTGGGCGGTACCAGGAATCAACCTCAGGACCTTGGTTTTTCTGCATTCTCAACCTCTATAACTTTTTTAAAAGAGTGACTTAAATACAAAATACATTTGGAAGAGTTAAAAAATTAATGTTTATTGAAAGTGTTAATGTTTAACTGTTTGATCAGTCTTACATACTTAGTCTTACATAGTCTGTTGGTCTATACTGATTTGATGATGAAAATATGTAATGCAACCATTGTTAAATTTTTCTTGTTTTGAAATTATGTACTATATATACTCTTACTTGTTAGTGTTTTTTCCTATCTTTGTTTCTGCTATTTTTACTCTTTAAAATAAAAATAAAATAGAAGGATTAAAGGCAAAAAAAAAATGTGATGAACATTAGGAAGCTGCAAATTAGAGCTATGATGAGGTACTACTACAGATGTCTTCACTGCTGGGAATGCAGAATGGCCCAGCCCCTTCAGAAGACAGCTTGGCGGTCTCTTACAAAGCCAGATGTATATGTATTAGTTCAGGCTGCCATGAAAATTATACAGCAGACTGGGTTATTTCAACAATAAAATATTTATTCTCTTGCTCTACTGGGAACTGGAAGCTCAAGAATCAAAGTCCAGGGTGCTGCTGGTAAAATTGGTGCTTGATAAGGCCTCTCTTCATGACCTGCAGCAGCCATACCTCCATGTTTCCTCTGTTAGTGAGAACCAGGGAGAGAGAGAGAGACAGAGAGAGAGAGAGAGAGAGAGAGAGGGAGGGAGGGAGGGAGGGAGAGAGAGAGAGAGAGAGAGAGAGAGAGAACTTCCATTGTCTCTTCCTTCTCTTTTGCTTTCATTTTTGCTGGTACTAGAGATTGAACCTAGACCTTTTTCACTGTCTTTTTTTAGTGATTTCTTTCATTTACCAAAAGTTTTCATTACACATCTACATTATAGCATGTACCAATGCTTCATTAATTTTTATCGTTGACTAACATTTCATTATATAGGTATGTTTTATTTTATATATTTACGTGTCACTTTGGTGTTATCATTCAGATGCTGCTGTGAACACGTGTGAGTCTGTGTTTGTAGGGAAATGTGTTTTCCTTTCTCTTGAGCATGATCTAGGAGTGAAATTGATTGGTCACACATTAATTCCATGACTAACTTTTAAGGGCCAGTCAGATTGCACCATTTTCCATGCCTCTTAACAGGATCAAAGGACGTTTATTGTAACCTCGCATTCTGATGACAGATTCTGGTTAAGCAAAGTGCTATCCTCATGGCCATGATTTGCATTTCTCTGCTAGTTAATGAGGTGAAACACTTCTGCACACATTTATTGGTCATTTTCCTATCTTCTGTGAAGATCATTTTAAGTAGACCTTCTGTTCATCCTTTAAATGCTTTTATGTATATTATAAAAACTAGAAATAAGGACTATTAGTGGAAGTAACTATATTAAAGCTATTTATCATTTTTCCTTCTCTTCTTTTGTTTTGTGAATCTAGAAACATTTCCTTAAATCAATGAAATCTTGCTTCTACTACTTCTTTGTGCTTTTATTGTCAAATTTATTATATTTTATATGCAATAGGCCCAACAATACAGTATATCCAAAACTAGTTTATAGGACTGCTTTTTAAAACATTTGAGAAAGCAAAGGAAAAGAACTATGCATTACAATGTCTCTTATAATTATGTAAACACCTTTAGAGTTGTTCTTTGTTTTTGTCTATAAAGATTTGAATTACTGCCTGAGTTCAGCTCTTTCAGCCTGAAGAATTTCCTGAAGTCTTTCTTGTACCAATAGGAATGAATCCTCCATTAATTAGTAATGTCTCTATTCTGCCTTAATTTTAGTTTGTTGGTGTGAAAGTCTTGGCTCATGACTATGTTTGCTTCCCTTCTGTTCTCTGAACCTGTCACCTGCTGCCCTGTCCTCCCAGTGGTAATCAGACAGTGGGGACAGAACCCCAGGCAGGACAAGCGATCTTCCTCCTGCTACATTCAAGATAGCCTCTTGTCTCAACCTTCAGCACCTTTACCATGATGCCTGCCATAAATCTTTGTGTTTATTCTAGGTGAAAGATGCTGAGCATCTTAAATGTATAAATTGATACTTTCCAAAAACTTTGGAATCCTCTGGTCCTAGTTTATTCTAAGCCTGTCTTAACACTTCTTCCTCTCTACCTCCTGGCCCTGTGTGGGCACTGCATGGACCCCACTTTCTGACACTGCTGGATTTCATTTTCTTTTCTTTCTGACTTTGGATTGAATAATGTCTGCCAATCTACCTCCAGGTTTGATGCCTGTGCTAATTATAATCTATCTCAGGTGCTCTGAGGAATACTCCATTTTGGTTATAACTTTCAGGCACTGAATTTGCATGGCTCTTCTCTCCAGCATCCGTCTGGGTACAGACCCTCTCACCACAGTGTGCCTCCGTCACCAGGCCTTGCTTCTCTTGTCATTGCTGGAGCCTACTCAGAGCAGCTGCTGAGCAGTCACTTCTGGATAAGCGTCACATGGGGCCCCTCACTAACTTCTTATATGTGAATTGCATTCTTCTGTCTCCTGGTGTGTTTCATAAATTTAACAAAAATTTGGTGTTTTTGATAATATGCTATAGTAGCTCCCAGTACACAGTAAGGGCCAGGATTTGTTTGGCTTGATTGCTTAGTGGTGTAACTGTCACTACACTCTCCCTACTGCATGAAGTCTCTCTGTCACTCCACAAAGGATACAGGCACACACAGCTATCAGACCCTCAGCATCCTCCAACCCACTGCTCTATGGCTTCTGACAGCAATAGGTGTGTACCTTCTGGTGTGTACACCATCCCACACCCTGACCCAGTCAAGTCTAGGCCTCCTGCAGGCCAGCATCTGAGCTGTGGACCTTGGGAGCATGCCTCTCAGGTGTCTCTTTTTCTTATGGACAAGTTGGCACAGGACACAGCTTTGTGCTCCTTTGGACCTGTTAGCCTCTTTCGACAGCTTACCACTCCAATCTCCACTGCTTTCAAAAGCACTCCTGAATCTGGACTTTCTGTACTGTGTTCTAATGAAACAGCTTGGCCAGGGTGTGCTCCAATCACCCAGAAGGTCTGCCTCCTCTCCTTTGGGTTCCCTAAGGAGCCTGGGAGGGTGAAGCAGTGTCCCCCATATCAAGCTGAAGGTGCCACTTGGATTCCCATTGCCCTTCTGGCAGTTTGGCACTGTGGCATTATTTGGTACTCCCAGAGGACACAAGATCATCTGATACAATGCACCCAGGACACACATTCCCAGAAGACAATACACTGGCCGCACCTGGAGGAGAGAGGCGCTGCTCTCTAACCCCTAGAGGGCTTCCTGAAAGACAGGTCCTCTAACAGTATGGTCTCAGGGCTCCTGGGAGATTCCTCAGACCCTTTCCAGTCAGTATAAAGTTCAGACAATTTTCATTAAAACGCTGGTTCACTATAGGCCCCATTCATGTTGTTCCCACCCAGTTGTGCATGGGATTACAAGCAGACATCTTTCCAGGCCACTGGACATGCGGCTGCGTCCTCATTCTATAAGGAACAGGAGGAGGTGGTGGAATATGTATGTGTATTGAGATTTTTTCAGTTTTGACAGCTGGCAAAAACACAAACAAAAGCTTTAATGTGGAGCACATGCTGTGATATTTAATAACGCCAAGGACTCCAGACAGTGAATAATGTGGGATTGAGTTATGTTGACACCCTTCACCCCTGTCCTTCAAGATGCTCTTAGCACTTCCTCTCCTCCTAAGGGGCCAACACCCAGTGAAAGCAGTTGAGAAGCAGCTCTCTGGAGAAACATGGGTTTCCAACATATGCTGAGGGACAGGTAAGTATCTGCACAGGTAGGCATGTGCACACAGAGAGACTGAAGTACACAGGTGCCCATGAAGGAGCTTCTACTTACCTGTACTTTATACCATATACAAAGAGCTGCTCAAGGGACCAACAAGGTAGGTCAGTGGTCTAAAGCCCCTGCTTAGGCAAGTTTAGGCAAGTTCAGGGACCGCTGTCCAATCCCTGACAGCACATGCCATGCCAGCCCTGCCCCCAAGATGGGCTAAGCTGGCAATAAATAAATAAATAAATAAATAAACTGCTTTAAAAAGCCTATAGATAAAATTTCAAGGTAAAAACTTCCAGAAAAAAAAGAAAATCTGTAGTCTGGAATAATCATATTGGTACCCAGTACTTTATCAAAATTAAAATTGTTCTTTAAAAGTAACCATTTAGGGGTCTGGCAGGATGGCTCAGTGGTCTAAAGCACCTGCTTAGGAAAGCTTGGGCGGCTTCAGGGACTGCGGTTTGATCCCTGGCACCACATGCTGAGCCAGCCCTGCCCTCAGGGCAGGCTGAGCAGGCCATAAAAATAAATAAATAAACAAACAAAAGTTCTGAAACAAGAAAGATAAAAATTAAAAAGTAACCATTTAGAGCTGGTAAAATAGCTCAGAAGACTCTTTGGTCTCAGTGGCACAAACGAGATGACGAAGGGAATGTCATCCTTTGGAAAGCATCGTCATAAGATGCATACGATGTGCCGCCGCTGTGGCTCTAAGGCGTACCACCTCCAGAAGTCGACTTGTGGCAAACGTGGCTATCCCGCCAAGCGCAAGAGGAAGTATAACTGGAGTGCAAAGGCTAAAAGACGAAATACCATGGGAACTGGCTGAATGAGGCACCTAAAAATTGTACAGCGCAGATTCAGGCATGGATTCCGTGAAGGAATGATGCCTAAACCCAAGAGAGAGCAGCTGCTGCAGCATCCAGTTCATCTTGAGAATTACAGCAATCACTCAAAATAAATGCTTTGGTTTTAAAAGAAAAAAAAAAAAAAGATAGCTCAGCAGACGAAGCACCTACTTTGGCAATCACAGGGGCCAGAGTTCAATCCCCAGCCCTGAATGCCACGCTGGCTCCACACCTGGGGCACACAGAGCTAGTAACTGGGTCTAAGCGTGGTGGCACATGCCTGTAATCCTGGCGCTGGGGAGGCTGAAAACGAGAGAATCACTACAAGTCAGAGCTGCATAGTGAGGCCCTGTACCAAGTACAAAAAATGGAGAAAAAAAAAAAAAAAAAGGAAGAGAAAGAAAAAAAAAGTTCCTTTTAAAAGAGAACAAGGGCAGGGGCTGGGGAGATAGCTCAGGGGTACAAGTGCCTGCCTGGCAAGTGCAAGGTCCTGAGTTTGATCCCCAGTTCTGAAAAAAAAAAAAAAAAAAGAGAACAAGGGCGTCTGGGAGGCAGCTCAGCAGCATAAGCACCTGCCTGGCAGGCGCAGTCTTGAGTTCAGTTCCCAGTACTGCAAACAATAATAAATAAATAAACATTAAAAAGAACTAGGGCCAGGGATATAGCTCGGAGATGTAAACGCCCACTTGGCAAGCACTAAGTCCCAAGTTCAATCTCTTATACTACACACTAAATAAATAAATAAATAAGAAAGAACAAGATATGCCAAACTGGAAGTGAGTACATGCAATTCATATATTTGACACAGGAGTTGCATTTATCACATAGAATCTCAAAACTGAATTAAAGAGCACAAGTCAGCAACAAGAACAAAAAAGGCAAAATTCTGGGTGGCCAGCAAAGAGCTCAGGGGGAAAGGGATTGCACTATGGAACCTGGCCAACTCCCCGGGCAGGAGGCAGAGGCCAGCAAAGTCTTGTGTGGCCCAGGATGGACCTCGATGTCACAGGACAATGTCGCAAGGACAGGCCTTGGCTCTGTGGTTTGCTCTGGTGAATGGAACAACCTCTCTGTCAGATTCAGGTGACCATCTGGGAATTTCAGGGACTACTCTATAAGTCTCGTTAGACCCAGCTAAAGACAAGAAAAATAAAATAGGCTTTAAAGTCACTTTTAAATAGGAAAGGCTTAGGTATATCAAGAAGTATTTTTTTCACTATTGCTATGGCTTAAAAGACTGCGATTGGATGATTAACTAAATTGACTGCAGCATGGTCTCCTAATCTGATCAGCTCCTACCCAAAGCCAGAAGAGTAGGCCAGTAGCACTCCCTCCTCAGTTCCCAATGGCCTAAAGTTTTTCAAATCTGAAGGGCCAGAGGCAGAGCATGGTCAGGTATTCCTGGGGACCAGGGTAAGAGAGCCAGGGCTGTCAAGTCCTTATGCTTCTCTTAAAGGTGGCTGTGAGGTCTAGATTTTGAAGGTACAGCAGACATGCAGCAAATTCAACTCATCTAGACACCCAAGTCTTTGTGTAAAGCTTTGCAGAACTTTCTGGTTTCTGGCCCCTACTTTGTGCTAGGTACCCGGTGGACTCCTATCCCTCCACGTCCCTACCCACCTGGCCTCTGTCCTATGCCGTCCCCCCCTGGGGACCCCAGGAGAAGCCTGCCATCTCCCACCACTCCTCCTGCTGTCACTGCTCCTGTGCCCTTGGGCCACGCCCTCCCACCCACCGGTGTCACACAGCCCACTCCTGCTGACTGCATCCCACAATGCCCCACACGCCCTCTGTGTGCCCACAGTGCCCACTCTGGACAGCATCTTCCAGCCTGCCTGCCACAACACCCCCCTTGGAGGCTCAGTGTGGACTTCAGCCTCAAGTTCTTCCCATTGCTAGACTCCGTAACCCCGTTTCACCTTCAGCAGGCACTTGGGAGGTAGCTACCCTTAATGCTGTAAAATGCCATGCTTTCCACATCAGAGTGTATGTATGTTTCACAGGAGCCGAGAGAGAGAGAGACAGAGAGAGAGACAGAGAGAGAGAGAGAGAGAGAGAGAGAGAGAGAGGCTTTTTATTAACTTGTTTTACAAAAGAAGAAACTGAGTGTCATAGTTCAGCAACAGCCAGTGAACAACCTCACAGAGGCAGGTCAAGAATCCAGATGTCGATAGCTGGCATTTGTGCCCAGGGCTCCCTGCAGAGCAAGGCACAGCAGGCAGGCAGGGCTCCTTCTGTGTGACTCCTGACCTTCCCCTCAACATGCTGTTTCAACAATGAGCTTAAAGTGTGGCCCAGTCCTGGCTGTTTAATGACAGGAGTCAGGGCTGTGTCTTCGCTCTTAATCTCAAAGCTCAAAGAACAGTTCCTAGACAGAAGAAAGACGATACCTGAGAGCTCAAAGAGTGACATAAGTGTCCTCAGTCTCCTGTAATGGGCAGTCTCACTCTCCTTCCTTGGAATCCAGGCTCCAGGACTGGGTGACAAGTGGGCTGGGAGGGCCACCATGTCGGTGTCTGGGCAGACCTACACCTCAAGAAGGACAGCTTCTGCATTCGGTGTCATAGCCCAGTGCTGGAAAACCACATACTTGGCTACCTGGAGGGCAGCAAAGGGCTTGCAGACCCTCGGCCACCTGATTAACATCAGCCCAAAGGAGCAGTGACCAGCTGTGGCTACCCAGGCCTATCACAGCTACAGATTTCTGGGCAAAATAACTGAGGGATGTTGTTTAAGCCACTGAATTTGGGGGTGTTTCTTAATAGAGCCATCTGTCCTTAGAGCAGGTGATATGACAGAGAAGTTAGGGGGAAACTGGCAAAA
Organism: Myocastor coypus; assembly: GCA_004027025.1. Classification (NCBI taxonomy): domain Eukaryota; kingdom Metazoa; phylum Chordata; class Mammalia; order Rodentia; family Myocastoridae; genus Myocastor; species Myocastor coypus. The sequence goes on from PVJA010000524.1 coordinate 59,790, forward strand.
AAGGGAGAACTAAACATGACCCTGTCAGCTCCAGAAGCTGTCCTCTGGCCAAAGACTGGCAGCTCAGACACAGGCGGTGAGGTGTCAGGGTCCAGGACAAGGACAGCCCTGGGCCTCGGAGTCCATGGCACTAATGTCTGCCAGCGTCATCCTATGTCCCTCTGTGTGCAACAGTTTCCCTCTCAAGAGTCCACTTGGGATAGATTAGCGCTCACCTCACGACCTTAGCTTTGCCTCCTCAATGTGTAAAGCTGTATTTCTCAATCTTTCCAGAGTACTTGAGGTCAGGGCCCCACCAGGTCCTTTTGGGAGGACACAATTCCACTCAGAACTTTTGGGCTAGCAAGTATACATATCCATGGGTTCATAGCGGGGTGAGACAGTGGCCTCCCTCAGGGACCAGTGCTCATATCACAGGTAACAGCCATAGAGAGCACTCAGTGTGGGCCATGACGGATGTGCTCTTTGCATACACTCCCCAGGAGTCCCTGCAGTGATGTGGGGACAGAGAAGAGGTTGAATGCCCAGGGGCCAGAGACCCACTAATGAGCAGTAGGGCCAGGCTCTAAGGCAGGCTCCAGAGCTGCTGTGCCTGTGACAGCATGGCACTTCTGTAGCCCCTTTCCTGGTGGACAGTGGTGGGGGTAAGTGTCCCTAGATAGGTTCAGACTGCCTGATCCTCTCCAGCCACACTGGGTAACCACAGGATGGCCTCAGTCAAAAGTATGCAGGACCTACCAGAGAGCTATACAGTTACCTCTTATGACCTCAGAATGGAGCTGCTAAAGGATTTGGGCACAGAATGAATACTACTTTGTCATACAAAGAGAATGAAATCCTGTCCTCAGCAGCACTGGTGGAACAGGAGGCCAGCACGTTAGGTGAAGTAAGTCAACACAGAAAGACAAACACTGCCTGATCTCACGCATGTGAGATCTAAATAAAAGCACCTGAAAGTTGAGAGTAAAGTAGTGGTTATCAGAGATCAGAAAGATGGATGGAGAAAAGCTGACCCTGGTTTTCACCATAAACAAGTGAAACAAGGATGGATGAGTGGCTGGGGAGATAGTTCCATGGCACAAGCGCCTGCCTGGCAAGCAAATTTGAACCCTGGTCTTGCCAAAAAAAAAAAAAAACTGTTTTTCAGGGTCCGGGGAGATAGCTCAGTAAAATAAGCGCTTGCCTGGCAAGCTCAAGGGTCTTAGTTCAATCCCTGGTTCCACAAAAAAAAAAAAAAAAAAAAAAAGCTGGGCGTGGTGGCTCACGCCTGTAATCCCAGCACTTGGGAGGCTGAGACAGGAGGATTGGTGCGAGTTCGAGACCAGCCTGGGCTACAAAAGTGAGCTCAAGGCCAGCCTCAACTGCATAGCGAGACCCTGTCTCCAAAAGACAAAAAAAAAGAAAAGGAAAGATGAAAAGATGTCCAGGGGCCAGCAAGATGGCTCAGTGATCTAAAGAGCCTGCTTAAGCAATCTTAGGCAACTGCAGGGACCACAGTTCAATCCCTAGCACCACAAGGTACACCAGCCCCACCCCTAGGGCAACCTGAGCCAGCCATTAAAAAAAAAAAAAAAATTAAAAAAAAAACAGTGTGTGAATCTTCACTCTGCAGCTCCCACTCTGTAGTGCCCCAGCAGGGTGATACTTGCAAGAGAAATGAAGGTCCCATGCCTTTGGTAGGCAGATGGACCAGAGCCCCATACCTGGGACTCAGGGCAACACCTTGGCCCCAGATACAGGGGTGCACACACACACACCTTTGGAGTGCAGAATCATCAGCAAGACCATGTGGAAGTGTCTGCAGCAGCAGGGAAGGGCCAGTGGCCAGCCTCGGGAGAACCCCACCCACACATGCAGAGGCCAGGATCTGCTCCATCCCCAGCACGTTTCTAAGTATGGACACTATCAGAGAACCAAAGGTATTTTGCCACTTCCATTCTCCCTTGTGTGTCTGATAGCCATCTCTTTCCTTTCTGGTTGGATGTCATCTTCTGTTCTGTAATCTGTAATTTTTGTATTTGGAGGTTTTTTTCTCTCCTCTTTCTCCGGATTCCTTTTTCTTTCTTCTCGTCTTTCCTTTTTCATTCTCTTTCTCTTTCTCCTTTTTTTCCCCCAATGTTTAGGTTTTTCACCATTCCTTTTCATTTTCTTCCACAGACACTTTTTCTCCCTTTCTTGCAGTGCTTCTCCAATTTAAACTTTCCAATGAGTAAGCATCGCCTCTGCCCTTTCTGACTACTCCTTTGTTTTCTATTTCATTCTTTCCTTCCTGTCTCCTTCAGCTTCACAAAACTCAGCTGATCATCCTTTAGTCTCCAGGCTGACTCTACTATATTTGACTTCACTTATCACTTAGGCCTATTTTAAACCACCTGTCCCCACAGAAAAGTCAAATCATCCAACCAAGGGAGAATATCACCGTGCATGAGTGCACAGTACATGTTTCATTTTGCTATATACTTTTAGAGTTTGCTCCTGTGGTCAGAGATAACAGACTAACAGTTTATTAGTAAACTGTACTTGACACTAGTGTTATTACTAAATGTACTACTTCAGCCAGATGCCACACATGTTAAGAACAATTTTTCTCCCCTGTATAACACTGTAGTTATATGTGGTCACAATCATCACCACATCCTAGTACCAAAGCATTACAAGCTGAGCCAAATAGTAATTTTGCATCCTTTACAAATTGGGAAGGAAGGGATTTGAGATATTATAATAAACCACCTAAGCTAGAAGATACACTTGACCAACAGGCATCCTCTATGGAAACCTCAGCACACCAATTAGATTGTATATCGTAAGAAATGAGAAGTGTCAACAGAAAGAAAAAACAGAAAATAACAAGATACAGAAGCAAAATGTAACCCCAGGCTCCCATCCCCCAGAACAAGCCTGGAACTCAAGGAGGTAGATAAAAATGGAAGTCAAACACTGAAACATTCTGAAATGATAGCAATAGAAGAGAAATTGCAAGTGGAAAAGGCTATGGGGAAAATAATCTCTCAGGTGCAGAAAGAAATGTTGGTTAAAATCAAAGATATTAGAAAAGACATAGACAAAAGAGTAGATCAACATAGAAATATGATGGAAACAAAAATTCCCAACATGGCAAAGAAGTGGAATCCATGAAACAGATCCAAACAGAAATCCAAGAGATTAAAACCTCCATTGCAAGTATATGCATCAAGTTGAATGAAGGGCAGAATTTCAGATATTGAAGACAGATTTGCAGCTAGTAATCATGAAAAGAAAGATATCTTAACAGTAACAAGAGACCATGAAAACTCACTCCAAGGGCTGATGTGATAGCTCAGCCGTGTAAGCGCTTGCATGGCCAAGTGCACAGACTGGAGTTCAGACCCTGGTCCTGCATGCTGAGCTGGCCCTGCCCCTGAGCACACTGAGCTGGTGACTGAGTCTGGATGTGGTGGTACACTCCTATAACCCCAGAGCTGGGAAGGCTGAAAACAGGAGGATCACTATAAGTCTAAGCTGAATAGTGAGACTCTGTACCAAATACATAAATAAAAAAAGGAATAAGAAAACTCATTCCAACCATTGTAAGATGAAGAAGAATAATGTCACAAATGACATTTAAAAAAGTTCTTCACAAAAATATGGCATAAAACAGCCCTATTATGGATTTTTAAAAATGACAAGCAAATAAATGAATCATATAGAATCCCAAACAGTCATGACTGAGCTAAAACTACGCCAAGACATATAATAAGATTCAAGAAATAGAGCACAAGAAAAAGGTGTGAGAGAACAGAAGCAGATCACCTATTAAGGAAAGCCCGTCAGAACAATAGCCAACTTCTCCCCCACAAATTCTCAAGTCAAAAAGAGCTTGGAATGAAGCATTTCAAGTCCTGAAAGAAAACAACTTCCAACAAAGATTGATGTAACCTAAAAAATACTACCTTTCATAATCAATGGAGAAATAGGATACTTGCAGAACAAAGAACTGAAGAAATTCATGACCATCAAACCAACCCTACAAAGAGTACTGAAATATATTCTAGACAAAGATATAGCTGACCACACTTCCAAGAACAACAGAAAGCAACCATCAGGCAGAGAAATCAATTAAGCAAAGGGGAAAAACAGGGAACCGATAGCAGGGAAAATCACATGACAACATAAGTTATAATCATCCATGTAAATGGCTTCAATTCACCAATTAAAAGAAGCAGACTAGCAGAATGGATCAGAAACCATATTCAATAATATGTTGTATACAAGAAACATATTTAACTCAAAAGGAAATTCATAGACTGAAAGTCAAAGGATGGAAAATAATATTCTATGCAACATGAACTCAGAAAAAAATAAGGATAGCTATTCTGGTTGCTGACAATGTGAACTTCCAACCAAGAATAACTAAAAGAGATAAAGAAGGTCACTACATTGTTAACAGAAAACTTTAAGAGGAATATATAATACTCATACTGTATATGCAGCACACAACAGCACACAATTATGTAAGACAATATTAATAGACATGAAAAATCAAACAAGCAATATCACAATTGTAACAGGAGACCTCAATACCCTATTGTCACAGACAGATCAACTAGAAAAAAATTAGCAAAGAAATAATAGAAATAACCAAATCTGTGAACAAGTAGACCTGGATGTTTTCAGACTGTTCCAGTCAACATCATCAGAATACACATTTTTCTCAGCTGCACATGGAACAGTCTCTAAAACAGACCAATATTACATGTTTCAGTAAATGCAAAGGAATTGAAATTATCCCATGCATATTATCTGACCATACTGCAGTGACACTGTAAATTAATGGCAAAATAATTTACAAAAACTCAATAAACATATAGAAGTTAAATAATACCTTCCTAAACAACCACTGGGTCTTAGATGCAATAAAAGAAGAAATAAAACAAGATCTACAACTAAATGAGAAGGCAAATACAACATACTGAAACTTATGGCATGCGATGAAAGCAGTCCTAAAAAGGAAATTTATAGCAATAAATTCTCACATCAGGAACACAGAATGGGCACAAATAAACAATTTAATGTTGTAGCTCAAGCTTCTAGAAAAAGAACAAGACATACAAAAAGTCTATAAAAAAGAGGCAATTACAATGATCAGTGCTGAAACTAACACAATGGAGACCAAGAAAATAATACAAAGAATTAATAAATAGAAGAGTTTGTTTTATGAAACAGCAAACAAACTTGGTAAACCCTTAGTCAAGCTTCTCAAAAAAAGGAATGAAAAGACTCAAGTCATGCATTGAAGAATGAAAAGAATGAAATCACTACAAATCCTGTGAAAATCTAGAGGATAATCAATACCTACCTCAAAAATCTTTATTCTTATAGGCTGGAAAATGCAGAAGAAATGGACAGGTTCCTGGCTATCTATGGATTACCAAGGCTGAATCAAAAAGATGTACAAATTCTCAATAATGCAATATCAGTTAAAGATTGAAAACGTAATTAAAATCCTACCAATAAAGAAAAGTCCAGGTCTTGATGGATTCACTACTAAATTCTATAAGAAACTTAGAGAAGATTTAATGCCAATATTATTTCTGAAATTATCATTTTATTTCAGTGAGAATAAAGATTTTAGAAATGTTAATCAATTTCACTAAACAAAATGATAGGAATTCAACAATGGTTGTTACATTACATATTGTTATTTTCAAATTATTATGATTATCAAATGTAAGCATGTAAAATTGATCAACAAAATTAAAAAGAAAATATTTGAGTATCAACTGTTTCCTACAATAGACAAGTAGAAATCATCAGTACAATTATGCAAGCTGTCTTGCATGTATACATATATATTTTCCCTTCTTTATTTCTTTTATCCTTTCCTTCACTCCTCAGACTCTTCAGTGAAATTAAAACTGACAGCAGTACTCCCTAACTCATTCCTGGTGGCAAATATTAACCTGATACCAAAATCAGAGAAAGATCCAATCACAAAAGAAAACTGCAGTCTAATCTCCCTAATGATGCAAAAATCCTCAGTAATGTACTAGCAAACAGAATCCAACAAATCATCAAGCATCACTATATGCCATGACCAGGAAGGATTTATTCCAGGAATGCAGAGGTGATTCAACATATGCAAATCAATAATTGTAATATACCATATCAACAGACCTAAAGACAAAAATCACATGATCATCTCAACAAATACAGAAAAAGCTTTTGATAAAATTCAGCACTCATTCGCAATAAAAGGCCTACAGAAAGTTGGAATAGATGTTCTTTATCTCATCTGATAAATGATATCTATGACAAACCAATATCCAACATCATACTAAATGGACAAAAAAAAAAATTGAAAAGTTTCATTCTAAAATCAGGAACAAGAGAAGGATGCCCATTATCACCAACCTTACTCAGAGCAATTATATAAGAGAAAGAGATCAAAGGAATAAGGATAGGAAAGGAAGAAGTAAAATGATAATTATTTGCAGATAACATGATATTCTACATAGAAAACTCCAGAAACTCCACCAAAAGACTCTTAGAGTTAATAACCAAACCCTAGTCACAAAGTCCATATTCAAAAATCACTAAAATTCTTGCACACAACAACAAACTCATTGAAAGAAAAATTAAGGAAGTCACATTCTTCAAAATAGCATCCAAAAAATGAAATATTTAAGAATCAGTCTAACAAAGGAAGCAAAAATCTATACACTGAATGTTATCATACTCTTAAAAAGGACATAGAAGAAGATATCAGGAAATGGAAAGATCCCTTGCTTATGGATAGGAAGAGCCTACACAGTGAACATGGTCATACTCCCAAAATTGTTACATAGATTTAATGTAATCCTAATCAAAATTCCATTAATATACTTAAGAGAGCTAGAGAAAACAGTTCTAAAATTTATTTAGAAACAGAGGACACCTAGAATTGCAAAGGCAATCCTGGACAACACAGACAAGGCAGGAGGCATCACAATCCCTGACTTGAAATTACACTACAAAGCTAGTGTGATAAAATCAGCATGGTACTGACAAAAAAACAGACCTAAGGATCAGTGGAACAGATTAGAAGATGTACACACAACTACTAAGCCACTGTATCTTTGACAAAGGGGCCAAACAGGTGAAAGAAAGATAGCCTCTTAAATAATGGTGTTGGAAACTCTGACTCTCTACATTGTCAAAAACTAAATCTAGACACATGTCTATCACTATGCACTAAGTTAAAATCAAAATAAACTGAAGATCTAAATATTAAAATAGAAACACTAAATGTACTGGAAGAGAATATGGGTAGAAATCTTGAAGACATAGGGGTAGGCAGAGACATCATGGACAAAACCCAAACTGCACAGAAAACACTTCAAAGAATCAACAACTGGAGTAGTAGGGAGGAGGAGATGGCTCAGTGGAAAAAGTGCTTGCCTGGCAAAAGCACAAGGTCCTGAGTTCAATCTGGTACTACCAAAAAAAAAAAAAAAAAAAAAAAAAAAATTAAACTAGGATGGCATTTCTTTTGTTCACCAAAAGAAATCACCAACAGACAAAAATTTACCTAACTATTCTTAGACAAAGGCCTTATATACAGAATGGAAAAAATCAGACTCCACAAATTCAAAGACCCAATCCAAAAATTGTCATCTGAAATGAATACATACTTCTCAGATGAAGAAATACAAATGGAAAATAAATGCATGCAAAAAGTTCAATATCATTGGTCATTCCAGACACACATATTAAAACAACACTGAGATCCTATCTCATCCCAGCAAAAGTGATTATCATGTTAAAGTCAACTAACAAGAAATGTTGTAGGGACTGTGGAGAAGGAACCATTCTCCACTGTTGGTGGCTATGTTGACTGATGCAACCATTTTGAAAATCAGTGTAGAGATTTCTCAAAAAACTGGGATTAGAGGTCCCAGTAGACCCAGCTATTCTCCCTCTAGGTATTTTCCCAGAATAATTGTAAGCATCAAAACACAACTATATGCACCCATGTTTATAGAAGTACAATTTGCCATATCAAAATCCTGGAAATAAATGATACATATTTGGGAAAGTGATATGTTTAATTAGATTTAAACATCATACAATGAATATATGTACCAAAATATGACATGGTACCCTGCTAATATATCATTTTGTGTTTTTATGGGTTAGTTAAAATAATTTTTTTTTTGTCTTTTTGAGACAGGGTCTTGCTATGCAGTTGAGGCTGGTCCTGAGCTCACTTTTGTAGCCCAGGCTGGTCTCGAACTCGCAACAATCCTCCTGCCTCAGCCTCCCGAGTGCTGGGATTACAAGCGTGCGCCACCACGCCCAGCAAAATAAATTTTAAAAGAAGAAAAGAAGCTGGATCCTGGAGGCCAGGGCATTGGTGAAGTCAGTTGGATCGCCAATGCCTCCTCTGCCCACCTGCTCAGAGCACAGAGAGTGGCGATGCTTGGGGAAGCAGCTCCTCCACAGCCAACCAGGCAGTCAGGACAAATAACTCAGTCTGTTTGGTCCTAGATTTCTTCCCCAGTAACATTGGTCAATAGAAAGTAACCCTGTTCAGTGTCCAGCAACTGCCCTAACTTCATGCTTATACTTGCTTATGGACAGAAGGGCTGATTTCAAACACTTTGCTAATTACAAAATATCCAAGGTTGACTTTTTACAGGCCAGATTGGTTCATTTCTTTACATTTTATTTCTTTGCTCTGTGATACTACAGATTAAATGAAGGCCTCTCGCACTGATTATATATATCCCGAGTCCTTTTATAGTTTTTATTCTGAGTAAGGGTCTCATTAAGTTGCCCAGACTAGACTGGAAATTGCCATCCTCCTTCCCTAGCCTCCCAAAGTGTTGAGATTACAGGACTGCAGGATGACATCTGTGCCTGATGGGATTTTTTCCTCCCTTAACCTCATGAGGGTGCTGAGAATCCAGCAGAGAAGCAGAACGTTGCGGGTGCCCTCCCCTAGTGTCTCTTACCTTCGTGCTGCTAATGTCATCCCAGGGCTTGGCTGCTCCCTACTCATCTGTTTAATCGAAGTGTTCCCACAACAAGGGTCAGGTTGGTTTCCACCTGTGGCATCCCAAGAGCACAGAACCCACACGCACCACAGCTGTGCCTCAGAGTAGGAGCAGAGCATGCACACCTGGATGGAGCTCCACACTATGCTTGTAAAGCTTATTTTCTTATTTGTTTCTAAAAGTTTCCAGCAGAGGGTTCTCCTCTGCTCTGGTTGATTAACTGTTCACCCTGTGACGAACATAGCCCTAGAAGCACTCACTTGGAAAAGTCAAAACTGTTCTTCAAAATGAACAGCCAGTCCAATGTGGTGGGGGTGCTGTGCTTGGCAAGTAGAGTCTACAGAAAGCTAAGTGGCCTTCAGAGTCTTTCTGCCAAGAGATAAGCATAAGGTAGATTTAGTTCACTTGTGCACTGTGAGCTCAGGACAAAGATGCTAAGGACAAGCAGGTCAAGATGTGCGCCAACCCTTGGAGCAGTGCCATCTGCTAGGAGGGAGGCACTGCCAGGGCACAGAGGTAGCTTTGCCCTCTGCCAGCAGGAAGGCTTCCCAGTTTTCAAAGAGTCAGATGTGCAGATGTGTCCAGTCTCTAGTGCTTTGGGAAGAAACAGGAGGCCAGAGCATCTGTGGGTGGTCTACAACAGAGTGACCTGCCGACCTCACGCCTGGAGTCCCAGAGGAGCGTGTGGACTCCGAAGGTTTATTAGATGCTAAGTGCTGCTCCTGCCCAGAGTTTCCCACTCAGCAGGAAGGTGGAGCCCGCAGGTGAGTGTTTACAGCAGCCTCCCGGGAGAGTCCGCTGTTACTGCTGGCCTCGACACCTCATCAGTGCTCCATTAAAATCTATTCATTCTCCTTCATGATTTCTTTCTTGAAGTGAGAACGTGGAAGGCAAAGCTTTGCCCAACATGAACCTCCCCACTGCACACCTCCAGATGGTTGGACTGATGGCACTTCAGGGCCACAGGAAGACGCGTACTGAGAAGTTATCCTGGGTGGTGGAGCAGCAGTTTCCTGGGCCAGGGAACTCATGTTTCCAGACATGAAAGACTGTTCCCAGCTTTGCAGGACCTGGTCTTTCTGCTGCTATAAAAACAGCCACTTCTGAGGAACTGTTTAGTGGGATTCAGCTTACATCAGGAATACTGGTCGTGCAAAACGAGAGCTTTGTGGGCAGATGTGGGAAGTGGAAGTGGGGAACAACCAAGGCCAGAGACCTATTTCATTTTCATTATATTTCAAGGAAGGAAGCCTTTCGGCTCTGGTCACCCAGACGGAGCTGTGCCTGGAGCTGTGGAAACACACGGGTTGCGCGTCCCTCACCAGGCCAGGGACAGGGCTTGGGCCTCCCTCCCCTGCCCATTGAAATTTGGAATGCACACTGGCTGCTCATTTTGTCTGGCTGGGGTAAGACCAGACCTTGGCCTAGTTTCACATCCTGTCCTACGAGCACCCTATAAGAACTGGTTGGCCAAACTGAGTTTCCACAGAGATTGCTAGAAGCCCTGGAACTTGGAGCTCTGTGTACCTACAAATGTGGAAGGACTATGTGTGTTTGTGTCTGAGTGTGCAGGTCTTCTGTATGGATGCTTTATTTCTATGCATTCTTACCAGAGCTTAACCCTGCTGTAACCACTATCTTGATACCCTGACTGGTTTCTGTAACAGATTTCCGGGTTTTGTTTGTTCTTTTGTTTATCTGCCTATTCTAGATGGACCTGTCATCCTCTTCTCACACAATGCATGAGCAGCTCTTGAAATTGAATATCTCAGCCCAGCCTACCTTTTCTTTCCTTTCTACAGACTCCCAGAAGGCTAGTTCTGAGATGGCCCAGAGCTCTGCCTCAACATGGTGAGAGGGCATCTGCAGTCCTCCAATGTATAATCTCTCTCTGTCTCTGTGTCTCTGTGTCTCTGTCTCTGTCTCTCTCTGTCTCTCTGTCTCTCTGTCTCTCATCTCTGTCTCTGTCTCTCTCTCTCTCTCTCAGTCTTCACTACACTGTGATGTTCTAGACATCTACTAAGAACTCTACCACCCATCCTAGGGATCATCAAGAAATGGGACATGAAATGCTTTGTTGATGCTTAAACACAGAAAGGCGACCTTTGGGTGGTACATCCAGCCATCCTCTCCCTGAAGCAGCATTCCATGTGGATCTGGGTCCTGTTTAGGGGAGCTGGTGGTGAGGAGCAGTGCCTGTCCACTTGAACTGCAACAGGAGACCTTTGTGGTTTTTGTCTCAAGTCTCCAAGTGGAGGTCTGGGGGCAGGAACCTCAGTGGTGGAACTGGGGTTCTCCAGAGAAGCAGAGCCCATGGGATGTATGTGTAGAGAAGTGGAGATTGGCTTGTGCCAGCACACAGACTATAGACCCCACACTGCAGTGTGCAAGCTGCCGACCTAGGAGAGCCTACACCTGGCTCCAGGCTGAACACCAGACCAGAGATCCAGCTAGAATTGGTGTTTCAGTTCAAGTCCAAGATCAGGAAAAGACTGCTGAAGAGGACGGGCAGGAAGTTCCTCCACCTCCTCCTCCCTTGTGCCCTATTCTAGCCAACAACCGGTTGGACGAGACCCATGCACATCAGGCAGAGCCAAATGCTTTTTTAACCCCAGAGGTGGCAAAGCTCATGTCAACCGGACAGCCTCACAAAAGCACCCAGAGTAAAGCTTGATCAAATGCATGAGCACTTGGTGGTTACACCAAGTGGACACAGGAAATTCATTATCGTGGGCCTGGGGGGTGGGGCATACGGGAACCACACGATGCCCTGAGTGCTACCCCCTGGGCAAGGCCATAGCTAAAGGACAGACAGCAAGCTGTGCTTTCAGGGGCAGACTGTGGTAAGGGAGCAGCTATGCCTGCCACCAGCCCTGGCCTCCAGGCACTGAGCAGGGTGCTGCTATACCACAGCACCAGATTCTCTCACCCCTCTGGAGTAGGCCGGGAGCACGTATCATACCAGGAGCCACTCTGAGCTGTGTTTCCAGCAGTGACTCATATCTCTGGCCGCAATGAGCTCCACGCTTCAGCCCCACCCCAAATCAAAGGCAGCTTCCATGGGCCTGAAACACTGCCATCCACAGGCCCGGGAGGCTCTGCCTTTGAGGAGCTCATGTTGCTGGCCTGAGGAGGCTTGGGTGGCATCTCTTCATGAACCTGGAGGTCTACAGCCCCGTGCTGTCCTCTGGGGCCCTTTCCCAGCACCTTCTTGGAGCCCTGCTTGTGCTCCCTGGGAGAAGGCATTGCCCTGCCAGGGTTCGGGGTGAAACTTACCCTGCAGAAGGGGCTTTGTTAAGGAAACAAGTCAACTGACTTCATTTCTGATGGTGGCTCAGCATTAAAGTGCTGGGAAGTGTTTCCTTGGGGCCAAGAGGAGTCTGTCTGGGACCAGGATGGTGGGCCAGACCATCTTCAGGCAGAGTTGGTCGGGGCCACCTGCAGCATCCTGTACTGTATCCGGGTGCAGACCGCTCCACAGGATCTGCAGGCGCCCTCCTCAGTCCCCTTCCTCAAGGCTGCTGAGTTTGGAGTCACGCCTAGAAGCTGGAGGCTGCAGGCTGTCTGAGCCCTGACTCAGCCTCACTGGAGAGGGTAGTCCTGCTGCCTTCCTGCCTGGGAGGCCACAGGATGTGCTTTTCCATTCCGCCTGTGCTGCCCTGAGGGCTTTGCAACTACTTTCCCAGTGGGTGGGCATTCCTCTCCACACTAGACACAATAAGCAAACAGTCACTGCCATCCAGAGGGGCGGAAGGAGAGGCATTGTCAAGCCTGGCTCAGGCTGTGCTAGGTACACCCAGGCTCTCCTGCCCCCAACCCCCAGCTACCCAGCAAGCTCACCCCAGTCATCCACTTCACCCACATCCCACTTCATCTTTCCAATACATCCTTTTTCCCCACATCAAACCCCTCCTCCACCCATCTAACCTTGCCCCTTCCCCACAGGGCCACCCCCTCCTGCCCCACCTCCCATCTCCCACCACATTTAACTTGTGTCCAGGCTGGACTCTACCTCTCCTCTCTCAGCATGCCCCCCAAGTCTGTCCTCCCCTCCCATCAAATCCATGCTTTTGCACCAGCCCTGTGGTGGTCTCCAGGGGCTAGCTTTGTTTCTGCTTTAAAATCTGTACCCAGGCTGGGGAGATAGCTCAGCAACAAAGTGCCTGCCTGGCATGCACAAGGACCTGGGTTCATTCCCTATACCACATGCTGTGGCAGCCCCAGCACGCCGGGTGTGCCATGCTGGCCCTGAGAAACTGGGCATGGTGATTCACCTTATAATGCTGATGCTGGGAAGGCTGAGACGGGAGGACCACTACAAGTCCGAGCTGTGTAGCGAGACCCTGTACCAAATATATAAATATTTTTTAAAAAGTTAAAATCAAAAAAAATCTGTCCTCCATAGCTTGCTTCTCTAGCCCCTGGCCACATTTGCCCTCTGCCACGCAAGGCCACGGTGAGAGGGCCTGTGGGTTTCTGTGGTAACCACCAGTGGCTGCCCTCCCAAGGAAGACCTGCCTTCTGACCCAGACTGATGCACTTCAGGGCCTCAGGCTGCTCCCCCGGTGTTCAGGATGCCGACCCTCCGACCTCCCTTGGCATTAGGTTCCCTCACAGGCCAGCTACTGCCTACCCTTTTCTGGAGCACTGGCTACTTCCCTGGCAGTCAAGCCCACGTGCTAAGTTCACTCAGAGCTCTAAGAGTCATCCCCACAAAAGACCCCTTTATCCTCCAGGACAAACTCCAATCCCTGCTCTGGAAAATTAGTGGAGAGGAGGCACTCGAAAGGCTGCAGGTGATGCTCCAATCAGCCAAAAAGTGACCCAGGTTCCAGTCTTCACTGAGACACTCAAGAAGGTGGCCCAGAGCCAGAGAGGCCACAGCTGGACCTGTTGCAGGAAGCACCAGGAAAGCTGGGTTCTGTATCTGCGATGAAGGTCGAGGTGTCTTTGGTACATTTTGCTAGGCAGCAGGCCTCCCACTGGATACAAATCTTCCTCTTCAGCTCCTGGATGCAGAGAGCTGCTCATGCACAGGAATACCTCCCCAACCCCTCTCCCCACACACACATGGACACATGCATAGGGTCTAGCTCCCAGACTCTCGCTCCCTGTCCAGTCACCCACATGCCAGGCACCCCAGCAGCCAGGTGGGAGTGGACGTGTAAGTCCTCTGAAGCTCCGTCATACACATGCCCTTGGCTACATAGAAGCACAGCCAAAGGAAGTGTCAGGTGGTAGTTCCAGTGCAGGGACTTGGATGTCAGAAGACTTGCATATTTCTTCACATTTCTAAGCCACGTTCTACAAAAATCCGTGCCTGAAGCTACATGCTACACCAAAGGTACAGGAAGTGAGATCCTGCCTTGGAAAGCGGAAGCATTTCCAGCTCCAGTAATACAATGTGGGGAAAATCTGAAATCTGTAATGATGGATTCCATGTGTGCACCCCTGGGTACAGCCAAGGAATGCTCAGTGCCAGGACAAGATCACAGAGAGCCGTTTGCATTGGTCCCTTGTCTCTTTGACGATTGCGGAACTCGCATGTCCTTTTTTTCCCCACCAAGACCGCCCTCCCTACAGTCATTTCCTTTCTCTTCGTTACTCCTAGAAGCTGGCTGGCTTATGCCTCCTATGAAAAGCTCTGCTGACTGACTATGGAGCTGAATGAAGCTGGCGGAGAAGAAGGCGTGCCCCGGAGCCTGATGGCCAGGAAGTGCTCCCTGCGTTCCTGCCGTGCCCTGGGATCTGCATGGTCCTACAACAGCAGATAAAGGGGGTCACGTGCAGCTGCACAGTCGATGGACACCCACTAGATTGGACTATGGAATTCGAGACTTGCTCTTGTGTAACTCTTCCCCAGCTCTTAGTGACGCTAAACAACCATCAAGGTCCCTGTGGGCACAGGATTCGGGCAGGTAACAGCAAGCAGATGTCTTCACCCCCTGGCCTGGCCTCAGGGCCCCTGTGTGGCTGGAAGCAGAGGCAAGAACCCTGCGAAGACCAGGCCCATGGCTCCACACTGTTTGCTGGCACCAGGCTGGAACACTCCACCCACCTCTCCTATGGCCTGGGCTTCTTCCCAACATGGTCCTTGGCTTTCAAGAGCAATTGGACTAAGTGCTGACCCTGAAATGACCTTAGGGATCCAGCTACAAAGGCACCCCCATCACCCTGGCATGGCCATCCTGGAGTGTTGTGGAGCTGTGTCCCCTTAGGTGGGGAGGGGGCACATGTACAAGTGTGGATGCCTCTGGAAAATGCAATCTGCCATGAGGATGGGCAACTGGGACCCACTTTTTCTATTCTGTTACAGTAAGTAGTCTGCCGCTGTCAACCTTCTTTTTGATGTCTGCTTCTGGGCTGGGGAAATGCCCCAATGTCCCTGTCCGCAGGCACTGTGTCTCACCTGGAGGCTTACCTGCCTGCCCATCTTCGCGTTCTCTAAGGTCCACATTGAACACCAGAAGCCAGGAGCCGGTACCTCCAAGGCAGCTGCTCACTGAATCTGGATCATTGCTGAGCACTTTGAGTTGACAGCTGAGAGCAACCAGTCCCTGGACAGTCCCCAGACACTGTTGGCCAGGGCTTCTGCAGCTCTGTGCCTGTGCAGTGGAGACTGCCCATCAGCAATTTGGGACCCCTGCACAGATCCACACCAGGGCACACCAGGGCACACACCAGGTGTCAGCCCTCCACCAGCTGCACCCAGCTACGTGCTCGGTCTTCCACATGCAACCCTGTTCAGCAGATCCCAAACCACCAGGCCCCAGGTGACGCAGCTTCTCTGTCTACCCACTAATTGTAGTTTTCTGAGCTGTGTCTGGCCCCACTTCCTGGATTCCACTCTGACAGACCAAATCGCTGTGTGCCGGCTCTGACACACAGCTGTTCTCCACTGCTTGTCGGCTTGCTGGATCAGGTAACACAGACAGACAGAGACTGTTTACAGTCCATAATGAGACGCTGAGGTCAGAGGCCAGCCACTAGTGCATCTGCAGCCTCTCTCTTATTCCTTGTAAACTGCTGCATGGATACTCAGGCGGCTGCTGCTGGGTACCCAACTCTGGGAGCACAGGCATTTGAATCACTTGAGTCTCCAGGATCTGCAGGCGTCTGCAGGCTCCAGGTTGATGGCGCTGTGTGAGAGGATTCATGGCTTCTTCCTGGCAGATTCTTTTTCACCTCCGAAAACTGCACAGAGAGCTGCAGCCTGCAGGAATCCCACACAAGGCATTAATCAGCTCTGTGGAAAACCTCCAGGGACACACTCAGTGGCAAAGGAGCAGCTTTGAACCTCAGCTGCCGCAGCGGGAGAGTACTTAATGGTAGGAAGCCCCAAACAGCAGCAGAAGGGAGGGAGTCCCGCCGGGTGCGTGTGAGTGCCTCCAAGGGTGCCTAGGCCTGGCAGTCTCTCCCCAGGTGGTAAGCCGGAAGCATGTCCACAACAGAAACCCTGAGAATGGGCCACGCAGGGTGACGGAACACCGTTCATTAAAGCACTTTGAATGAGAGCAAAGACAATGAGCTCCCTGTGTGGACGTTGCAGGAAGTGATGCACTAGGTGCCACGCCCTGACACAGGTCCAGGGATACTGAGAGGACCTGGAAGCACTACAGTAACAAGAGGTCTCATAATTCTCTACGTGTGCAGGGACTGAGCAGGGCACACAGGTGAGATAGCATCTGCCTCCATGCCACTGTCCATAGAGCAGGCTGGGGCCGAAGGCTGGCACACAGGAGTGACAAGTGTCCAAATAACAGCGTCAGTGGAGTGAGGAAGGTGCTCCGCAGGGAGGAGGCAGCCAGGCCATACCAGATGCCACACAGTGGCTGGCCCAGGATGCTGGGCTCATTAACAATTTACAGTGTTTTCCCTTTTGTCCCTACTGGTTTTTGAACCCTGGTAGACCTTACAGTAAGCTGACACAGGCATTGCAAAAGACATTTATGATTAGAGCTGCTTGTTTCAGAGAAGGTCCTCACTCAAGGGTGTGTCTGCTCATTTGGGGTTCCTGTGACACGGGATTCAATTTAAAAAAAAAAAAAAAAGAGATGGGATTTGACATGGCTGCATTGATGCCAAAGGGTCTGTGATGCAATGCTGACTCGTAGCTGTGTGGAAAAGCCACAGGGGCCACACACAGTGGCACAGGAGCCCGGGCTCATAGGGAATACTGGAGTCCTAACAGCCACAGCAATTTTGCAACATGGTGCCACTGAAGTGCTCTGCTATTCCTTCTGTCACTTGTCTCCAGAAAACCCATGCCCTCCGAACCAATACTGAGCCAACCATACTTACAAAACATATCCACTCTGGACAATGTGCTGTCATTTTACCTGAGGACTTTGAAAACTGCTTTGCCATGGTTTCCACATGGGCTGTCCCTCAGGCATCCCCATCACGTGTAGGTGATGGTGGAAGGTGGCCCAATGAGAATGGGAGGTCATTAGGTCACTGGGTTCTGCTCTGCAAGGTGCAAAGGATCGTGGGATGCCAGCAACCCTTGGCTTTCTGGTTTAGGATAGTTCTCCTGTTTTCCGGCTCTCTCACATTCTCAGCACTGCCAGGTGCCTTAAAGTGATGCAGCCAGCAGTTCTCACCAGAACTTCACCCTGCTGTTTGGGCTTTTGGTATCCCAAACTGTGAGCTAAATAAACTCTTCTACAGCGTGCTGGCCTGCCTCAAGTGTTGGGCTAAAATTGGACTGATATGCCCCTCCATTTCAACCTTTGTCAAAAGTACCTCAAACATAGGCCATTGCTTCAGGGAATGTGTTGAGTGTAAACACACCTCCTGTAAACCACCAGAGACCTCCCAGGAGATCTGCGCTCTTCACCAATGGACAACTTCCAGGTGCTGGGGAGAGAGCTTGGTGGTAGTGCTCTAGCCAAGCTCATACAAGGCCAAATATTTGATCTCCAGCACTACACACAAAAATATTCCACTTTGCAATGCTGAGCACCACCAGAAGGCATAAAGGTGGCGCCCAGGCCCTGGGTGTTGCTGGAAGATCTTCTTCATGCTCCAGAAAATGGTAGAACACCACATAAAGAACCAGGACCTGAACCTCAAGATGTTACTGCATAGCCAAGCTCCAAAGGCACATGGAGGAGGTTTGAGGTGTGCTATCAAGTCTCAGAACACACTGGAAAGCAATATCTAGAAATGAAGAGTTGCATTTCTTCCCCAAGTCAGCCTACAATGTGTAGAGTGCTCTGGATGAGAATGTAGGTGCTTCTGGTAGCTCTCAGCTGGCCCAGGACTCTGACCTCAGGTGATCCATGTACCTCTCAGTAAGACCCAAGTGAAGAAGAGAGCCTCCATCATGGGTCCCAGGGGGCTGAAAGAAGGTGGCTGTTAAAATGCTGGCCCAGGATAGATATGAACAATACCTTGATAAAGACAGCATTTTCAGGGCCCGGCAGGATGGCTCAGTGGTCTAAAGCATCTGCTTAGGAAAGCTTAGGCGGCTTCAGGGACCCCGGTTTGAATCCTGGCACCACATGCTGTGCCAGCCCTGCCCTCAGGGCAGGCTGAGCCAGCCATAAAAATGAGTGAATAAACAAGTAAAGGTTCTGAAACAAGAAAAAAAATTAAATTAAATTAAATTTTTAAAAAAGACAGCATTTTCTCTCACAGGTTTGTTTTCCTGTGAGAACAAGGTAGCCTCTCTGTTCATGTTATTTGGGTGGCTGGCCTAGAACTCACCAAGGAAGATGCTGAGGTAGAATGGAGGAGAGAAATGAGCCACATGGCCTCTGGTGTCAAAAGTGCGGCTATGCACAGAAAGAGGATGGTGAGCTTCCAGCCAGGAAGCAGGACTGAGACCCACAGAGCCAGGACTGTGGCTGTGCCTCTTGAGCCATCCAATCCCAGACATGGGGCTGGGGTTGTGAAAGGGAAGGCACTTCAGGGAAGGCGAGAACACTGTTTTCATTGAAGCAGGCCCTTCCCAATGGAGCACAGTTGAATGCCATATCTTAGTGTGGCCACCACATGGACAGAGACAGCACCCATCCCCCATCCCCCAGGGGCAGCACCTATCACCCATCCCAGGGGCAGTACCCATCGCCCGCTCCCCAGGGACAGCACCCATCACCTCTCCCCCAGGGGCAGCACCCATCACCCACCCCCCAGGGACATGTGCTTCTGCTTAGCTGGCCTAGAGCTCTCCCCTGTCTCCAGGCTGCCGGATTCTGACTCTTGAGTGTCTCATCTGCTGGACAACCTCTATTGACTGAGTGTGGTTTGTTCCAGCCAAAACCTGCATTGAGGCTCAACTACCCATTGCCATGGTATTGGGCAAGGGAAAGTCTTTAAGAAACATCTAGGGTCATAAGGAGCTATCCTTGTCTTTTTCTGGAGACCAGGTTGCTTCACCCCAAATGAGCTTGCTTGGGGTCTTCAGTGACTGTTTCTCCTCTGCATGTGACCTCTCCCTCTTCCACATATTCCTGCTAAGTGGTATCTGCTGTGAGGTCTTCACCAAAAGCTGATTTCATCACCATGCTCTCTGGCTTCCTGAATCGTAAGCAAAAATATACCTCTTTCTTTTCTAAAGTACCCGGCCTCCAATATTTCTTACAGCAACAGAAAATGGGCTAAGGCCGCACCCAGTGGAAAGCCTGTGCCCAATCAAATCAGGTTACTCTCCAGTCACCATACCTGGAGACTCAGCAGCCTTGTGACTCCATGGAGGTCATGCCCTCCTGGACCTGGATGGGTGAGTGACAATCCCCAGGTTCACTGATTAGCTATCTCTGCACATTGCCTTTTTCTGTTGCAAGCTGGGCACAAGCTTAAAGGAATATTGACTCAGAAGCCACTGATATGCACCTTTCTCCCGGGACCTGACCCCCTTCGAGCTTCCCATGCTTACCTTGTGCCCCCAAAATGTGATGCAACCCATGGGAAAGCAAGTTGTTTGCCAGTCACATGCAGGTCCCTTTGCAACCCAGCCAACATAAAGGTCTTTGTAGGAGGTCAGTGCAGCCACTGGATCTGGCTTTCCATGAAGAGCCAAGCCAAGGGGAGCAGATGCTCAAAGTGGAAACAGGCAGAAGCTTGTCTCAAGCATTTTCACACAGGGAGATGGGGCTGTGGTGTTCTGGGTGCCAAGGAAAACAGATACACAGCAGCCTGCTTCTGCATGCACCTAGAGCCCCACCAGGCCCCAGGCGGAGTGAAAGGGTTGCTGGGACCAGAGCCCAGTTTCCACAGCTCAGTCCAACGTGCAGCCCCAGCTACAGACTCTTCTCAGGACAGCCTAGCCATGGGGTAGGAGTGAAGCAGACTGAGGGTCTGGTTGGGAGCAGGAGGAAGGAGAAAAAGAAGCAGTGCTCAGCTTAAGGAGAAGGGGATCCATGTCCCTGTCCCCACCCCCATCTTTTCCAAAAACTGAAAACAATGCAATACAAAGGCTGGTGTTGCTAATACTTCCGAAGTCTGCCTTTGATTTCCTCTTCTTTTCAATTTCAACATCAAAGTGCTGAAATTGACCTTGGTATTCCTTCTGGAATAGGGTGAATGCCACACACATTCAGACGCAGAACCGAACGAAGGATGAAAAAGCAGTATCCTGCCATCTGCTCCTGCCCCACCCCTTCATCCTGAGTTCCGAGGGATGCTGTCCCTGGAAGGGCCGACAGGGAGGCTCCTCTGGTTACACAAGCACTCCCTCACTCACTCAGCAGCTCTTTGGAGTAGCATCCTGGATAAATTGGAAATGGCACTGGAAACAGCTCTGTGCATTCAAAGGGAGCGGTGTCTCTAATGAGCTTTTGAACGGAGCACAGCCTCACCCTGTGGGGAGATCTAAGCAGTGACCACCCAGCCTCATAGGCAAGCAGTCCAGTGTGGTGCCCCAGCTCCAGCCAGCACCACAAGAAGCCCCAGGAATCAAAGTGCCTGTGGAGGTGCTCGGGGAGGTGTGGGGAGGGACTCTGGCTGCCCAAGCAAATGGGAAAGCACCTGGCCTCTAACCCTCTCACCTCCCTTACCTCCTTCCCCTCCCAGGCCCACACCCCTGCCACAAGCCAGAAGCTCCATTCTTTCCATCCTCCTTCATTTGGGAAATGCGCCCTGCCTGAGTTTGTCCCCTCAGCCATGCAGTGCTGACTGACCCTTACCACATGAGTTGCTGACTGCAGAGATGAGAGGCCTGCGCAGAGATGCACTGGAGTCTGTGTGGGACCACAGAGGGCTTCTCTCCAAGGGTATTGCAGAAATCTAGCTGCCTTGTTGCCCAGCTTGAGCAAAAGGGAAGTCTCAAACCATATTTGGCTAGAGACACTTGACAGAGCAGATGCTCCTATTTTGAGATTAACAGGATGCTATTTTTATAAGTAGGTCTGTCTTTGCTTGTATGCTCCACAGCTCATATCTAATGCAATCAAATGACATCAGCAGACTTTAAACCCAAATCTGGGTAGCAGTAATTGTTGCTGAGGGCAGACCCACTAACCCATTTGAGAGCAGGTGGGGCACTCTGAGCAGTGTTAGCCATGCAGTTAACACCCTGTACTCACGCTGTAGAAGGAGTGCGAAGCCAAGGCTCTCCTCCTGCTGTCCGCAGAACTCTGTCTGTGGACCTGACCCCCAGGAAGCACTGCACCATCTTAGGACTTCTGAGGAAGGTGCGGGGACAGAGCATGGCACCCCTGCCATCAAGAGTGTCCAGAGAATGAACTCTGACACCAGTGAAGAGGCTCTGGATAGCAAATGGCTCACCATCTCCCATCGTATGTGTAAAAGACACACACCATGATGGTTACAGTGAGCACAAGGTTTGCTTTTGCAGGCCCCTTTCAGTAAATGACAAGTTCCAACTGCAGAATTAATTTGAACAACCAGAGTACAAAAGGTCAGCACTACCCTCCCTCCAGACTGGCAGAAATGCAGGCTGCCGAGTGGTTGATGGTCTAGGACTGGGACCACCAGGTTTTCATGACAAGACTAATCATTGGAGATCTTCCAGGGCCGATGTCTGAAGGAGGGTCTTCATGCTGTCGAAGGGGTTGCAGGTGTGTGTGTGTGTGTGTGTGTGTGTGTGTGTGTGTGTGTGTGTTTGTGTTTGGTTTTCTCTGGGCCAATGGACATCAAGCAGAGTTTGGGAGCTTCGGACCATCAGGTAAATGAAGGTCAGTGCCTCCAAGACACCACCGCACAAGGAAAGCAGCAACAGAGATGGAGAGGGTGCAGTCAGAGGACTTAGATGTGAAAGCGAGATGTAGGCGGGCTGTGTGCCTAGATAGAAGCATGTGTTCCCATCACTGGCCAGAAGTAGGGGGGATTTTCTTAGTGAGCCCAAATGCTGATACAAAGACTCACAGACCTTTGAGAATGGTAGTGCTCCTCAGAGTCCTGGATTCCCAGGCAGAATGGATCCTCCAGTTCGTGTGTAGGAGGTACGTGGGGTAGCATGGGTCAGGTCACCTGCAGAAGTGGCTGAATATGCACGTACTTAGAACGTAAGAGTTGGAGCGGAGATTTCCAGGCTCGGCTCAAAGGAGAGTGCCCTGTGCCTGGGTCCTTGTTCAGCACCACTCACCCAAGCCTCAAAGGGACGCTCTTGCCCTCGAGAAGCAAAGCCAGCTGCAGGAGGACCCCAGGCAGAGCTCTCACCAGGTGAGTGCACACACAAAGAAGCAAGCAGCCGCGTTCCCTGCCCTCCAGCTCCCGGGCTCTTTTCTTCCTCAGATGAGCCATCAGACTCTGACCTAAGGTACTTCATTCCCTGCTTGCCATCCCCACCCCATTGCCCTTTCTGAGGCAGGGTCCTACTAAGTCTCTAAATTGCTCGGGCAGGCTGGCCTGAAGTTGCCATCCTCTGGCCTCAGCCTCCCAGCGCACAGGGATTGCAGGCAGGCACCACCACTCTCCATTCAGAGAACATCCTGTGATCAAGCACAGCCGAGTGCCAGAGACTGGACATGGCGGTCAGCCCCTGCATCAGCCCCAAGCCTCTAGCCACTTCCAGGGAGTTGGGATCCCTCCCAACCCGAGAGGATTGGAAGCCACTTTCTGGTGCCCACACCCACACTCCCTCCTCTTGTCCCAGGACCTCTTGTCTCTAGGGGACCTTCAGATTCCTCACGGACAAGAGTGAGGGAGCCCATGCTGGCACAGTCTTGTGATTGGATTCATCCTCAGGACACAATACCCATGGTGACCAGCCCCCAAGCCTGGTTAGATCACTCTCACCTCTGTGAACCGCTGCTGATTGATCAAAGGCAAACGCTGCTGGCCCCTCCTGTTCCAAAGGCCTGGGGAAGGTCCAGGAGGAAACGCCCGAGAGGCTGGGGGTACTCCAACCATGCTGGCCATCCCTGCACCTGCTACCTCTCTCAGCCCTTCCTCTTTCCCTCCCCATCACCCACCTGCCAGCTGAGTTGAGCTCCTTCCTGCTTCATAATCAGAGTTCCCACACAGATCTTGGAAAGCTCCCTTCAAAACCCCTTGGTCTCTTAGGTCTGCGCTGAGTCCCACCTCGCAAAAGCGATCAATGGTTACGTTTGGCTGTCGTGTTAGTGACTGCCACTAGAGAGCCAGCCCTCCCCAGTTACAGCTGAGCAAACTGCAGCCCCAAACAAAGGGTCTCATCCCAAGTCACACGCCTGGCTGAGCCGCAGTCCTGTATACAATCACCCCCTCCCTGGTAGCCAGTGAGATTTTCCTACCTATGTGCTCATCGTGCTTGAGGAGAGGACAAGGCCATCTAAAGCTTGCTTCTTGAGGGGAAGGTCCCATGCCCGTGCAGGCCAGGGGAACCCTTTGAGGGAGTCTTCAAACTCTTCTTTCCACCTGGAGTGACAGTTGCATGAGGGGAGCTACGGACTCTCAGCATCTTTCACTAGAGACAAAATCTTTTTTTTCTTTCTGTATTTAGAACAGGGTCTACGGGGTCTCACCAGACTAGACTCAGTGATCCCCATTTTCAGCCTTCCAAGCGCTGGGAATACAGGCATGAGCTACCACGCCCCGTCTCAATTGCCATCTCAGTGTGGTCCCGTGGGCAGGCCTGTCATGGCACACTGGGGATTGAACCCAGGGGAGCTGCGCTCTGCCTAAGCAGGCGCTTTAGTCTGCTGTGCTGTCAGCCTGGCCCCTAGAGACAGAATCTTTTTCTGCAGTGTCTGGGCAGCACCTGACCCCACCTGGCCCTTGACACCCAGGTACCTGCCGCCAGGGGTGGTGTGGACACAGCTGCTAGGCTCAGGAGCATGTGGCCCCCATGTGTCTGCCGCTAGAAGTGTGCACATGGCAGCTGAGAGAACACGTTTCAGACATCTTGTTTTAAACTGGAAACTGTCATTAATAACCTGATTTTTATCTGGGCAGAGCCAAGGCCTCGAAGCTACCAGGCTGCCGCATTATCACATTTCAGCCCCGCTTGGCGGTGCTGGCTCTGACATGATGTTTAATCTTTACACATCAAAGGCAAGGGCTCTGCCGCAGTCGCTGCCTTTGTTACAGGGCCCCAATCCATCTGTGCTCACTCCGGAGAAACTCTGCTCCCAGACAGAGGAATTCTACCCTCTTCCCACCTCGAGGCCCCAAGACACTTCAAAGCCATTTCTGAAAAAAAAAAAAAAAAAAAAAAAAAGTAATTAAATAAAAGACTAAAAAACAAGGGAAAGGAGAGCAAAGGTAAACTCTTTTTTGTTTGTTTTCCAAAATGTTTCACTTTATTAAAATTGTGAAAGGCAGATCTAGTGTGCCTTGGGATAGGCTCCTATGAAAGGGCCATCTGATAAAAGTAGATCATACATTTATGAAAAAAAGGTTCACTCCACAGAGCCCAGAACATTCTAGGAAGTTTCAAAGGACCAGTAGGCATGTGTCTGCTAGGAAATGGATGGCTTTGGGCAGGAGCAAAGCCTGTCAGCCTCTGCGGGACACGGCCTGTCTCTCCATCAACCTTTGAGCTGTGGGGCACTATCGCAGTTGACACCATGAACGGACCCACTCCTGTGACCCATCCCATCCCAGACATCTCCCACGTGGCAGCGTTGCTCCTGCTGTTCCCACCACACACAGCTGTCTGTCCGACTTCAAGGCCAGCCTGAGCCTCACAGCCCAGATACAGCTGGAAGAGTCTCCCTCATCTTTGAGCACAGGCCCTAGGCCATTGGCTGTGCTAACTAGGGCCATCTTCCTTTTTGTACAGCAGGATCTTCCTGGGACAGTGACATTAGTTAAAGCCAAAGTGCCTACTTCAACCCTCGCAGGAAATGATAAGAAAACCAGTTCCCATTCTTGGGACTCAGCTGCAGGGGATTCTAGCAGGGATACTTGGCCCAGCCTAGATGCAAGAGGGTGGTACTCCCAAAGCACTTCCCAGGATGCTCTCTGGGCATATGACTTGTGCTCCCGACAGTGCGGAGATGTGGTGGCCTGGTTCTGACAGTGCCCTGCCAAGGGGAATCTGTGGGGTGAGAGAAAGAAGGTCCTGAATTCTCCATAGCAACTGAACCGTGAGAGCAGAAGTGTGTTAGCCACAGCAAACCACGGGACCCATCACTAACATCTCCACTTCCATCCCTGTCCTCCCTCTAGCCACCCTCACTCTAACAAAACTAGGGGATTAAAAGGGTGAGGAAAAAGCTCAAGAAGGAACATAGAAAATGTGCAACCCTCCTAGATTCTTGCAGGCAGCCTTCAGGCCGAAAAGCAAGGGGGCGACCTGTGGTTGAGAACAGTCTAACCTCAAGGGACACAGGCAGGTGGAGGAGCTAGCCTCATTTTCATCCAGCCAATAAGTGAGCCTCAGCCCTAGAGAAAGACTGAAAGGGCACAGGAGGAGATACAAAGTTGTGTTTCCAGGACAAGTTACTTGGCATGTAAGTCATACTTATTTTAGTCACTGTGATTAGGACAGCGATTTGATCATGAATGGCTAAGCTTCAGCAAGTATTTGTTGCAGGAAGTTTATTTCCATAAGAACAAAATATCAATATTAGATCATATTAGAAATAGCACCTTCAGGATGCATTTCTGGAGGGGTCCAGAGATAGGTATTAGTTTGTTTCTCACAACTATGAAAACACCCAAGGCTGGGTAATTTATAAAAAGAGGTTTATTTAGCTTACAGCCTAGAAGTCCAAGGAGCTGTGCAGTAAGGGCCCCCATGCAAGTGGAAAGGAGTGGCACGGGCACGTGGCATGTGTGGATGTGTCCTCCAGCCCCTCTTCCTCTTCTTATAAAGCCATCTTGATCATGGGGCTCTGCTATGATGAATTTGTCTACTGCTAGTCACTCCTGAAGGCCCTGTGGCTGAAGGAAGTTTCTACTATCCCAATATTTTGCAATAAGGATGAAATCACAATACACAACACCGTGCTATTTCTCAAAGCCATGCCCAAACCACAGTGCCATGCTACATTTAAGGCATATCACTCAACTGACTCCTCTCCTCAAGGACCGGCTTGCTCTTCTTAACAGTGAGGACCCCCCCCCCAAGTTCTTCTACAGACAGCCAGCGAGGTGCACCCCAGACACATGGACAGAGGTAACGGCCACCCAGCCCAGGATGTGTGTGCTTCAGCTGGTTCACAGGTGAGCCCCTGGGTCAGTACATGAGCAGAATACATCAGCACTCTGTCCTCTCTGGTGAAAAGAACAGAAGGAACTGGAGCATAACGCAGGTCCATTTTGTGCACAGACATTGGCAAACAAACTCACTGCTCCTGTGTACAGCTTGCATCATGCCCAGGGTCTGCTGAAGGACAGAATGACAGTCACTGAGTATGGGTTTTGTCTTCATAGGCTGACTGACCAAATGGAGAAGCAGGAGTGCTCAAGGCATGTTATATACCACCTGCAGAGCACTGGACACTGCTGAGCCATCCTGAACTCCCCAGGAACAAACATGGGTGTTTCCCAAATCCAGGTTTGTGTTGGGGGCAGGGGCCCCCATTATCATGGATTCACTATCCCTAGTCAGGTATCAGCGCTCTACCACCGCCCCAAAATCCTACTTGCCTTCATTCTGTTTTAGAAAGAGAACTGCACTAGTTCATTTTTAGGTACTTTTATTTATCTCTTACTGGGCCTAATTTGGAAATTAAACTTGATGTCAGGAATGTGTATGCTGGAAAATCCCAGTTCTTCTAGGATTCTGTGCTGTACACAGTGGAACTTGGAAAGTATGCCCCCCAGATAAGCGGAAGGACAACATGGTGTTTATTAAGGCATAAGCAACAGAAGGTGCCAGTCTGAGGCTTGAATACACATTATTAAAATGTGATAGGAGTCAAGCTCCAAGCCCTTGTTTAGAGCACATATATCTTCTAGGGAGCGTTTCATCACGGTGTCATCCAAACTGCTGGTGCAGGAGGATGGTGAGCAGCAGCAGACCCCATGGTCCAATGTTTGTTTTGAGAGACTCTGGAGGCAAAGTGCTCCTTGTTCTCCTACCGGGAGGAACTGACTCCCTGCCCTGCACCGGTGTGCCCTACCCCAGGTCACCGTGCAGGACAGAGCCCACCGTACTTCAGGGGTTTATCTATGGCTATAGACACCACATCAAGGGCCCATGGTCCTCCCTGCAGACCTCTCACCTCCACCCCCACCCTCCCTGTTCGGCTCAGATTCCACACAACCCCTCTTCTCCATGGCCCTGCTTCATGCCCAAGTCACTGTCTCAGATCTTCTATGGGAACCAAACCAGGACAGGTGGCCTTCTTTACACCAGCATCTGCAGATCCTTTGATCTGAAGAGAGACTCTCAATGACTAGTATTTTCTAGATATTTATTCTCTTTTCTATAATAATCTTTACCCCCCCCCAAAAAAAAAAAACTCCTGAAAACCACATCATGTTATCATGTAATCACCCAATGCAAATCCTCCACAGATACACAGAATCATTAAAAGTAGAGCAGACATTGGTACCCATGCTTCCACGGTGCTGTGTGCTACTACTCACAGTCAAAACATGGACATGACCCAAGTGTCCATGATGACGGTATGGACAGAGAAAGTGTGGTCTGCTCACAAGGGGAATGTGAGTCAGCCTCCCAGAGGAGTGGGATTGTCACCCTGCTCCAAAGTGTATGAATCACACCAACCTTTCTACGGGGTTTTTGTGTGAGGCACCCAGGATAAATGGTCTAATCTATAGAGAAAGGAGAGAAAACGTTGTTTGTTAGAGCTATGGAGCAGGAGTCGGGGATTATTGGTCACAGGCACCGTTTCCATTGGGAAGAGGAGAACATTCTGGAAATGGATGGTGGCAAAAGCTGCACAGCTGTGCAAATGCACTTACTGCCACTGAACTGTACATTTGAAAATGGCCAGAATGGTGTTTTATATTATGTACATTTTTATACAAAATTAGTTTAAATTAAAAAATATACTGAATTCAGAAAATAACTGCCCATTCTGGGCCATGTGGTGTCAATGGACAGCCCTGGGCTCTGTGATGTGGACACTGGCACCTGGAAGAGGCTCAGGTCAGACCAAGAGCATGACCCCGATCAGAGAGGAGAGGCCACGGCCGATGGCCTGTCACTGCTCACACCAGGAGCACTCATGGCCAGCAGTGGTGCATCCCACCCAGAGTCCAGTGCCAGGTAGGACCTGAGCCACTGCACCACTGTAGTCCAGGCCTGTCCTCTCAGGACAGCTGTAGTACATGGCAGACTACAGCTTCACCACCACCTGCCATGCAGGACTGCCATCTTCATTGCTTTCAGGTTTTTTTATTTTTTTGTTTTTTCTGTTTTATTTTGTTTTAATTTTTTAACTTATTTATTTATTTATTTATTTATTTATTTATTTATTTATTTGGTACAGGGTCTCACCATGCAGCTCAGGCTCATAGTGATCCTTCTGTCTTAGCACTGGCATTACAGGTGTATGCCACCAGGCCTGGTTTCAGTGGCCAACATGGTGCACCCAGAATTCCAGGGCCAGCATGGCATATGGTATCAGGGCTCGAACTCGAGTCCTTATGCTTGCGAGGCAAGTGCTTAGACCCCCAGCTATCTCCTCAGCCCCTGTTTTCAAGTTTTAAAGTTCATTTGCTACTGATTTGTAGAGGTATTTGATTTTAGAACTGCACAGATGCCATGAGCACAGAATGGAATTCATGTCTACTTCACTTCTTGCATATGCCATGGTTTGGGTTCCCTCGAAACCTCTGAGGTACAACTCAGGTCCGTGTCCTCGGGGAGAACGGGTAGGTGTACTTGGAAGGCATGGGCCAGGGCCTTTCCCTGCCAGGTGAGCTCACACATGAAACAAGCCTGCACCATATGATCACAGGAAAAATACTCTAATGGGAAAAACCTTGAACACCCAAAACCACAAGAAGGAAAATACAAATCTCTCCAGGGAAGATAAGCCCCAGGGGAGGCAGCATTCCCCCTGAGTCTGCACCCACTGACACCCCGCCTCACTCATCACCATGGGGCTTCCATCCCGGACCTTCAGAGCACAGGGGCTCAGGTCAGAAGGCTGTGTGCATGATCAGGCCCTAGGGCGGAGCTCCTGAGCTGTGGCCTCAGCCAGCCCTGCGTCATTCACGTGGGCAACAGGGCCAGCAGGCCTCCTTTCCTCATCAGCTAAGCAGGACACGGCACCTCTTCTTCATAGCCCTGCTGGTGCCACAGAAATGGCCCTCAGAGGTCTGAGGCTGCCCCCTTTGCAAAAGCAAAAATGGGCAGTACATAGATACTTACCCATGCACACACAAATGGGGACGCACCCTTGCACACAGGAGCACACAGACACACACAGAGGCACACAGTACACACACACCAGGCACACATGTGCGCAGACAGGCAAGACATACGCACAGACCAGAACGTGCCTCCACTTCCCCAGACCCTGTAACCTTAATCACTCAGATGTGTGCGCTCAGTTCCCTGTGGTATGGCTAAGGCAGAGCATTCAGGAACCATACTCTTCCTAGAACAATGCTCAGGTAACATTTATTGAAAAGTTGACCCAGCTATCTGAGCCTACAGAACCAGAACAGGGCTGGAGGAGGCTAAGGCCTACAGCTCTGCCCCTAGCCCCCAGGGTTCCCTTCTGGCTGCTTTCCACAGGTACTCTGAAGATTTCTGAAGACACCTCAGCCTCAGAAGGAACCATCTGAAAAACAGACCTGCATTTGAAAATTAGACCCTATCCCTACCCTAGTCTGCTCCAGCACCACCCTGGACTATCCCTGGAGTTTCTGTGTGCCCTTACCCTTTTATGGATATCCATCAGACTTTAGGACGTCATTTTTACCTTATTTGGCATAAAACCACCCTCAGTGGAAATGCTGGCAGCACGGAGATCCATGAGATCTCCAAGCCCAGGTGGCCTCAGTTATCTTTTATGGCTACCTGCAGTATTCTTGTCATCATTTTCTTTAAAATAACTACAATAGTAAAAGCCAGAGAGTAGAGAAGGAAGGCATAGCTAACATTCAATTCTCATGAAACAGTGATGATACTGATAATTTAAAAATAAAAGGCTAGAGAAAGCCCCATACATTTCTGAGCCTAGATCCACAGACATCCATTCTTCTGAAGCTCGGTTTAAGACTCACAGATTTACAGGACAAATTCTAAGGCCCAAGTGTGGCTTGTGTGGCCCACCTCAGGCAGGGGCACATGACCACTGCTTGCTGGGCTCCTCCACCTTCCTGTGCTCTGTGCACCCCCAGCAGCCTGTCTTTTCTCTCTGGCCACCAGATGCACATCCCGCATGGATACTCCATGCTTCAGTGCACATGTCCCCAGGTCAGGGTGCTTTCCTGTCTTCTGCGGCAATTCCACCCACGTCCACACTGTCATCCCTGCATCTGGCCTGCATGTGGTATCGTGCTGGTTCCCAGTCTCTTTCCTGTGTGACATGCCTTCTACAGCAAGGGTGAGACCCAGTCTGGCTAGCTTTTGCTTTGTAGGGCCCAGTACAAGCCCTGGAGATGTTACAGAATATAAATGCATGATGAACAAATCTATAGAAAGCACTGAATTGGAGTATGCAGGCAGAAGATAAGGGTCTGGCTTACTTTCTTAGAATGTGAGCAAGCTTTGTAACACATGTGAGACTCAAACTCCCTGAAGACAAATGTCAAGCTTCCATACATTGCTATCATTACAAGATGCAAAGTAGACCTCAAGCAGTGTGTATAAGGACGTCCCTAAGAATAATTCAAATGTGTTAAAAACTGAAAAAAAAAATATATATGACTACCACGATTATGTATACCACTGTTGGATTTCTCAGATTCCTCAGCCCTTGAGCATCAGGTTTAGGTCTGGGCTGAAAGGAATGGTAGAACTTAGTAACAATGTTCAATTTGTTCCAGGTGATTTAAAACTCAGATAACATTCCAGCTCCAAGTCTTCATTTCTTGGGCAGCATTCATAGAGCTCTATACTATGTCATGTGCCATTCACAGCACAAACAATGGTTAACTTCAGTTTTAGAAGAGATTAATAACTAATGTAGTTTGGGTAGGACTGTCATAGTGTCATGGTTTGACATATAAAGCACACTCTCCACTGGTTTAGTGCTTCCAGTGTGGCCAGTAGGGAGGCCAATCAGCTGAAGGAGTCGTAGGGGTCGGGGATAAGTTTCAAGTCTCACGCAACTGTGTTTTTTTCACTACACAACTTTGGACTCCATATCTCAAAGCTTCAGCCTTCTCTCTTTGTGCCAGCTCCTCAAGTGTGACCATTGGACAAGAAAATGCCTCTCGTCTACTTCAATCAAATTCCACTTCAGTGGCTTGATGTGGCAAGACATAGCAGGAAGACTCATTTCATCAGCAAGGACCTGTATTGTATTCCTGCACAAGATCAGTAAAAGCCAGTGGAGGCCATTGGCCTCCAGAGACCGGGTGTTGGCTTGTGCGCTGAGCCCTTTGGATTTTGACCTTGCTGTGCAGCACACCAAGATGAAAGCCAGAGCCCAGCATGCCTGGGTGGTAGGGAAAAATCTCAAGAAATAGCCCCATGAAGAAGGAAAATGTGTCTTCACAAGAAAGGAAATTATTGCTGAAACATGGAAGTATTTAACAATGCTTAGCAAGTTTTGTTATTGATGTGTGATATGAACACATTCACTGGCCCTCCCAAAGACCTTTGGTAAAAGTCATGTACTCCCCCTGTCTTCTAAAACAGCTTTGTTGGGAAGTGGGTGTTTTGGTTTGGTTTAGTTTGGTCTTGTTGAGACTGAGTCTCACTAGGTAACCTCAGCTGGCTTAGAACTCATGGTGGTCCGCCTGCCTCAGCCTCCCAGGTACTGTGCAGTGAGCCACCACACCCAGCCTGAACTCAACTTGGTAAGGCCCACCAAAGGAGTCACACTTCAGGAGATTCAGTCCCACTTGCTCAGAGTGAAGAGGGTGAAGCCAACCTGCCTTCATTCTGTCCCTAAAACTCATGAGCCCAAACTGTTCCTCCCATGGGCATTTGGAAACCCCTCTTCCCTCCAGCCAGCCTCCCCCACTTCTAAAGACACCCTCATCTTCCTCCTCCCCCCATTCAGCTCCAAGTAAGTACCCAAATTCCCACCTGTGACACCGGCCACCAACTGGGAGTGCTGGCTGCTCCCTCCGAATTGCCTTTGATGTATTAACAGTTCCTATCTCAGGGACCTACAGGAGGAAGAGGGAAAGGAGGGGAGAGGAGAAGGAGGAAACTCTTCTTTCCAGCTGTGCCTCCCCCACCAGTTCCTTGTGGGCTGTTTATCTGGGGATCCTCGCTGGGCTGGAGCCAAGTCCTGGGCTCCATGTGGACCCCCTGGTAGCCCCCCTTTTATCAGGTATTACAATCCTAATGGTGTGGGTGGATAGACAGCCTTTCCACTTGGAAGTAAGCCTCTTCCTTCAGAAGCCCAGCCCAAAGCCATCCTGGAAAGGTGTGGGGTCCTGGTATCAGCCCCTGGGCTGTCCAGCTGGCAGGCCAGAAGGCAGCCTTGAGGATCAAAGGAATCCTGGGAGGGTACAAGGCTGGAGATCAAGGAGCCTCACCTGTTTATCAAAGGAGCTCGCTGGGAGGAGGCTCAAGCCTGTGCATTTAACCAAAGGGGGTTTCGATTTCAAGATGAGTGATAGACCCTGGGCCAAGCAGCGGGAGGGGAAAGGAGCTCCAGACCTTTGTCCCCGCCGTGCTGCCTATGGGATAGGAGGCAGCCTTCACAGCGGCCAGTGTAGGCCTTGGCTGGCAGAGGGCCAGGGCAAGAAAAGCCATGGAAAAGATGCTTCCCGCATTGTGTGCGTATGCAGGCTGCGTGCATCCCCTCAGGAAGATGAGCCCAGGTCTTCCCAATACTGGTGCTGTCTAGAAACAACGAGAGCGCATCCACGGCATTTCTCTACCTTCCCATGGGAAGCGGGTGGGGAGTACCAAGGCCGTAGACTGCCGCCTTTCAGCTCCCAATCCTTGTCTGAGCCGCACAAACATCTCCAGGTTGGGACCTCCGCGTGCCAGTATCCCTACAGCTTGGATAGAAGGAATCAGAGTTCAGACGGTCACTTGCCTGAGCTCCAGCCAGCCAGGGGATGTTTATTTCACGGTGACTCAGATGTACCTGTGGTCACAGCACTCTGGGAGTGACTTGGACCCACAACCCCAATGATGGCTCCCCGTGGGCTGAGCTTAGATTCCAGTTCAGGACAGAGATGCCTTCTCCTCCTCAGGTGGCAGCCCCAGGGTGGCAGGGACCCCTGCTCCCATCCCCTGGGTCCCTCTGCTCAAAGCCAGGCATCCAAGCTTGCCACCTGCTCAGGGAAGCAGCTGCAGCTCCACAGCTCCAGCAGGAAGAGAAAACAGAGCATGCCTCCCACGAAGCCAGCCTCAGGGAGCCCGGCTGGCAGCAGGGGATGCCTTTGTGGGTCTCCTGCCTGTGGAATAACACAAGGCTTGTTTGCAGGGAAGCATGGGTGCCAGATCCTCTCCCTTTCCCTCCGCTCACCCCACATCTAAGGATTTTAGGAAATTTACCAGCCAGCTACATGGCCTGTGGGACTGGGCGTGTGACAGTGATAAAGTCCCGGCCCAGGATTCAAGGCCCGGTCTCAAACTCCAGAACCACAAGATGTGTGACACAGAGCTAATGGCTTACGTGTAGGATGCATTTATTTTGTGGATTCACTGAATAAAAAGGCTAAGGCAAGCACTGAGCCCATTGACACAAAAGAAATACATTTCTTTTCTAAGATGAAGCAGATCTGGCTCCACCCCCCATTTGCAAGCAAAAAGGGAGAGAGCAGATTCAGTCTAAACTGATGGCTCCCCCTCTGCCCCTTGGGATGTCTGACACATACACTGTCCAGGAAAATGAGGAACCAAGCCACCGTCCTTTCCCTTCAAGGCAGCCCCCCTCCAGGGCTCCCACCAGCCAGCCTGCTGTTCCAGGGGGTTGCCTCTTGGAGCTGCCCTGACAAGCCACCTGGGTGCTCTGCAGAGCCTGGCCCCACCCCTTCCCATCAGCCTCCAGCGCTGCAGGACATCCCAAGTCCATGGCTCCTTGCACAGAGCCCTCACTGCCTTCCCAAGTGGGGAAGATGTTTCCTCTCTATTCTCTTTCCAGGGAAACCCCAGTGGCGAGAAAATGACACCAGCTAAGCTGCAAAAAAAAATGCGGTACTGTCAGAGATTTCCACTTATTTCCATGACATTTCTAAACATGCATTTTGACAAACTATGAACAAGCTGATTTCTTTTAAGCTAAATGAAATTGCACTTGAATTTTCTAAAACTTGCTCAAAACATCCAGTTTTGTGTTTCCCTCCTGTTCAGTGGATGGATATGTGAAACTTCTCACCTATACTCCACCTGCCTATAAATCCAAGATGTGGACTGGATGAGTCCCCAGGTTTCAGGAAGGCTGGCTTCCAAGCCCTGTCACTGCATAGGAAAGTGGCTTCTGTCAACTGCAGTTAGAATGTTTGAGGGCAGAAATCACACCTGGCCCAAGTCAGCCCAAATGCCCTGCCCAGCCTCCCTGATTCCATATGGCCAGCTGGTAAAAGGAGCTCAGAACTAGTAGAATAGTTCTACACAGAAGGTGAAGGGCAAATGGAGCCACTGCCATTTCTCAGTGGTGAGACTGGCAACAAATGGCCATTGCTCTCTGCAGGTTCCTTTGCTCCTGGCCCAGGAAACTGAGAAATTTTGTCAGGGAAACTGTGCAGTCTAGGGGCCTGGCAGGATGGCTCAGTGGTCTAAAGCGCCTGCAGGCAGCTGCAGGGACCGCGGTTCGATCCCCGGCACCACATGCTGCGCCAGCCCTGCCCTCAGGACAGGCTGAGCCAGCCATAAAAATAAATAAATAAACAAACAAAAGTTCTGAAATAAGAAAATAAAATAAAATAAAATAGAAAAGAAACTGTGCAGTCTAACTCTTGTGTGAGACAAGCATTCCTGGACTGCTGAAACCCCACACAAGTCTCTTCTGCAGGATGCTTTTCACAAAGACCTAGGTCTGCAGAGCTCACCTCAGACAGTTTGGTTAGGCAGATTACTGCTGGCTGCCTTCCCCTCCATATATCTGCCCAGTCCTGCCTCACCTGCCCTCCCATTCCTCTTGCTTGGGGACTACTCTGCAAAGCAGGTACAACAAGGGTAGGTTGACTGGGACTGATGCTTTTGGCCTCTAGTTTGTGAGGCTGATTATTTGCCAGCTAGGTCTTACTTTCAAGAAAAAAGGAATGAGGGGCGGTAGGTGCTCTGTGAGTGAACAGGGCAACTGCCTCTAGGCTGTGAGAACAATGAAGCCATTTGAAGACAAGCTGAGCTTCAAGTTCAAAGTGATTTCATTCATGAAGCAGTTACATGTTTTTTGGTCAGAAAATACAACTGAAGTCTAATTCATTGTCTTTCACACTGTGTTTCTTCCCACTACACACTGACTGAGGCATGCGTCTTTATTTTACTCCTTAGAGAACAGAAATGAGAGTGATTTGGAAGGCCTGACTCCAGAGGAAGTGGGAAGGACCCCACAGCAGGCCACAGGCAGGGTGCCTCCTCCAGGCCCTCTCCTGTGAGATGCCCTGGCCCTGCACTGCCACAAGTGCCACACGTGACTCCTCTCCCTCCTTCCTGAACCAGAGTCCTCGAACTGCCTTGGCTCAGTCTTCACGCACTACTGCAGCTCACGCTGTCCCACTTGGGCTGGAGGCAAGGAAATGGCAAACCGGTCTCCATGACAGTGAGGGAGCTCCGGAGAGCCTGCCAGCGCTGCATCCAAGTAACTGGCGCCTGCTGTCGCAGTTCTGCTGCGCAGTCAGCACCCACGCAGAGAGCCTTTCCCCCCAAATTCAGGAGGCTAGAAGACGGTGCTGAGCTTACACACGGGCGGTTTCATCGCACTACACCGCTCTGTCTTCCATCCTCCACCTCTCCCTTCACAGGACTGGGGAGTTTCCAGTGGTTTGATCTGAGTTTCAGTGGAAGGGTTTCTCCTACCTGTAGTCAGCAGAGGCCAGCAGAAAGGCAGGTAGAGAGGCTCATGCCCGAAGCCTTACAAAGGAGCGTCAGTGAGGGGCGGATCATGACCCTCCACCCCACACCAAGACTCCAGCTCCCAGGTCACTGCCCGTGGCTCTCAGGGGGCTTCAGGCCAGCAGGGTGTTCTTAAAAGGGATACTGTACACTCAAAGGGAGGTGAAGGGGCAAGCCGAGTGGGCAGGCCGTTATCTCCCCAGGTCGCTTCCGTGGTGTGCCCTTCACTGCTTATCCACGGGTTCCTGGAGGCCACAGCTGGGCTGGATGGCAGACAGAACCGGTTCATAAACCCTTTAGACAAGCAGGGAGACCAGCAAATACACTTTTGAAGCAGGTGACAATTGCTGAGGAGGAAGCTCAAGCTTCCAAGGAGGGTGCCAAGGAGCCTGCAGTGACATACCCAAGCAGCTGCAGAGGGACGGATACCCACTCCTAGGCCGCCTGCTATAGAAAGTGCGGCTCTTTCAGACAGGGGACAGAATGCAAGGCAAACCGCCGGGCATATGAGCGGGACCTGTCAGTCTCAAACTCACGGGGCAAGACCAGGACTCAGATGCAGGGCTTCTTGCCTGCTCCCAGGAGATGGGCCCGGCACAACAGGAGCAGCCACCGCGGGAAGTTGTGCCCTAGGTTCCCACAGCGTCCGACGCTGCACTGCTCAGAGGTGACATGTACTATTATTTTTGCTTTTACCTTCTTTTTCTCTTTGTTCAGACAAAATTCGCTCTGCAGAGCTGAATTCTTCCATGCCCACTTCCGCCACACTTTTCAAATAAACTTTTGGCATTTTTTATTGACTTGTTGCATCTGATTCTTTGCAGTAAGAAAGACCTGGAATGCTTCTCTTATTGAGCCACTTTGGAAGAAATGACCCTCCTGGAAAAGCCGTCTGCTCCAGACCACCCGTGCCCATGGTGACCCCTTTCAGTCAGTGGCTTGACCTGACTTTGCATCTCGTATTAGTGAATTTGTGCAGGGCAGTACTTGAGAGGACATTGTTGAGAGTCTTGCACTGGATTGTACCTTGTCTGTCCTTGAGGCTGC
Source organism: Myocastor coypus (assembly GCA_004027025.1). Taxonomy (NCBI): domain Eukaryota; kingdom Metazoa; phylum Chordata; class Mammalia; order Rodentia; family Myocastoridae; genus Myocastor; species Myocastor coypus. The sequence continues at coordinate 97,305 of PVJA010000524.1, forward strand.
ACAGGGTCCCCTTGTGGGGCTCAGTGGCTGCTGGTGCATTCACTCTGCTGTTTATTTCTATGGCATAAATGATTAAAATATTACAGAGCATCAGAGGTTACCAAAAGAAGCCCTTCTGCTTTTCTCCCTTGCAGGACACATGCATGTATTTCTTGTCCTGAAATCTGTGGTGACAAAGGCAGCCACGCTCATGATCCTGGCCCTGGCTCCCAGTCACTGCACCTCTTATTACTTCCAGGGTCTCCCCGTGTTCCCAGAAGTCTCCATCTTCTCACCTACTTTGTAAATGGATCACATTTATTGGTCAAGGTATTATGAATCCAGGAACAGGGTACCTTAGTTTATGGCCTTATTCTTCAGAAGGAATGATCTCCTGCCTCTGTCCTCGCTGATGTAAATGCTATACTGAAATTCCTTTCTCTAGTCATTCGTCCCACATCTCTTCCCCTTCACACTCGGGGAAATCAGCAGACGCTCCCAAAGACTGCCTTGTTCTCTTCTCCCTGCCCTACTCTTGTTTCTCTTGCCACTCTCCCTGACAACACCATGTTCCTGTCCCTCCCCCAGATGAGTCTCCCGTGCCTTATCCAGGGCTTGAGACACAGTTACGTGAGAACAGAAAAGCCATGAGGCGTTCACTGAGCCCAGCCTGTAGAAGATTTGCTGAGCATACCAAAGAGCTTGAGGGCATCCAGTACATCAGCTGCCCCAAATCATATCCCATGCTTGGACACCTTTCTTATTTCTCTTACAGCTTTGGATGCTTCTCCTACTCTCAAAGATCTCTAGAACTCAGGTTCCACAGTTTCTGAGATGCAGCCAAATTGAACTTACTATTTGACCCACACAAGGAAGCAAGCATGCCCGGGGCTGGGTGCTGGGACAGAGGATGGACTTTGTCCCTGAGCCACATCCAGGGGTAGAGTCTCCCCCAAGCAGAAATGCTACACATACACTAATACACTTGGTCCCTTCTGCTCCTCCTGAAAGCCATTTCCTGGTTGGACCAGCTGCAGATGCACCATGAGAACCCAGCTCTCACATCATGCACACTGTCCTATCCAAGAGCAGCCACGGTGCTGGCAGGAAGACAGTGGCAGGCCAGCTCATCTCTGCAGGCTCGCAGTCAGCTCTCAGGCTATGAAGACCTCGGACACACAGCCTCTGAGTGGCAGTGGGAAAGCTGCCGAGTAGCTCATGAGCTGCATGAATTCCATGAAATCACAGGTCCAGACAAGGGGGCATGATGGAAAGGAGCCTCCAATGGTGTGTGTAGGTCTGAGTGGATTCTCAGAAAAGGGAGCTATTGATGTTGGCCTCTTCCTGGGAAGAATATGTTCTTCATGTTAATCAACCATCTGCTACTATAACAATTGTCTGAGAGAGTGAACTTACACAGAGAAAAGGTGGCCCAGTTGCCTGGGGGCTGTGGTGAGGCAGCACATTGTGGAAAGCAGTGTGCTTACCCTACAGCTCAGAAGGAAAGAGAGAAGGAGAAAGAGAAAGAAGAGGGAGAGAGGAAGGAAGGAAGGAAGGGAAGGAGGAGAAGCTGGCGTCCCTTTGTGCTTGAAGGGACCTGAAGATCTCAGCTCTGGTATAAATCTAAAAGGTTCCCCGAAAGTCTCCTACAGTCAGAGGTGGGGCTTTTGGAATGTGATTGGATCCAGTGTACCTTTTCCCATCAGTATATTGATCCACTGAGCTCACAATCAGCTATGCTGTCGAGAGGGGGCCTGGTTGGAAGAGTGGGTCACTGGGGTTCCCCTCTCAGGAGCATAGCTCCCTCACCAGGTCTCCCTCCTGACTCCTGGCTACCACGCGGTGAACACCCCTCCTTCTCCACCAGGACCATCTGCTACACATTTCTACCTTAAAGCCAGCTGAATGTAGACTGAATTCCCCAAGCCAGGAGGTACATTAAGCCTCTCTTCTTTAACGTACAGGCTTCACACATGGTGTCTCAGTAAACTAAAAATGAAAAGTCACCTAATACCACATCCCACTAGGTCCTACCTCCTAAGGACTCTGCCACCTCCAAGTAGAACCACAGACCATGGGCAAAGGCTTTGTCATGGAAGCTCTGGGAGATATCCTAGATGGACACTGTGCCGCCTGCCCTGGGGGCGTACTCCTTAGCACCACCCTTAGCACTCGGTCCATTGTTCTTACTAGAAGCAGGCACTACTAGCCTTGCCACTCCCATGACTCAATAGAGAGGAAGAAATTACCAAGAGCTAGGCTTTGCACCCGGAGCCCATCCCCCACCACTTCCTCAGAGGTTCTCACAGCAGCTCCAGCCGCCCCAGCCAGCCCCCTGCCTGGACTGCAGTCACTGCCAGGATTCAGGCAGTGGGTGAAGGAGCCTCCCTGGGGGCAGGCTGCTCTCCTTTCGTGGGTGTCTTGCCCCTGTGGGTCTTTGTAGCAGAGGTGAGCCCCACATCAATGTGTTCTCCCCTTGGGCAGGGGCTTGGGGGAAAACAGGCTCTAGAAGAAAGGCATTGACCCTGGATGTGTGGACAAGGGAAATGAAGAAAAATCTACAGAGGGAGCTGGAGGGAATGCAGGAGCAAGACTCCTGGAACAGGACTCCAGATCCATCCCAGAAAGACAGTATAGGCATCCTAGGTCCACACCTTCCATGCACAAACAGCGCAGTGCAGGCCCGGACCCCGGCTCCTGTGAGTGACCCTTAAGACATCAAGCTCCACACTGTAAGTAGGATGTCACCACCAATCACATAGTGGGATGTCTAAACATTTCCCAAAGTCACATTTCTGGCAGTTAGTGAGTTAGCAGCCAGGAGCTAATTACTGCTTTCCCCTCTCTTCGCTCCTTCTTAGCCCTTGCAACCTTGGACCTCTTCCCTATTTCAGGAAACCTGTGCCCTGCTCCCTTCTACTCATGCTATATCATTTTCTTTATTGTACTCTGCCCCAGTCAAATGAGAGGCACCATATGGTATTGAAGCTCCTTAACCTGGTTTATCTCACATTTTCCAGGTGCATCTACTCTCTCACAAATGTCTCAAGTTTGTCATTCTTTACAGCCAAGTAGTATTTCATCAGATACAGGTACCACATTTTCTTTATCAGATCAACTGTTGGTAGGTATATGTTGGAGGACAGGCTGCTTCCAGGATTCAGCTCCTATGAATTTGCTACTGCATGCGTTGCAGCGTACATTGGTGTTATGGTTTGTGTCTAGTTGTCCCCCCAAAGCCTCATGCAGTCATGGGAAGGGGACTTCTAGAGTTTGAGACTAACTGATCCCTGGGATTATGGATCTTATTACTGCTGCGATTATGGATGCGGTGTGAGGCAGATATCCTGAGGCAGAGAGCCCGAATGTATTATAAGAGAGACAGACTCTCTCTGTTGCTCTCTGTTGCCCTGGTTGGTCAGTTGCCTCTATCATCATTTTGTTGCTGTCCAGGCACCATGAAGTGCACTTGGCTCAGGCCAGTGAGAGCAGTGTCCCCAGGTCCCAGCTGCCCTCCTCCAGAGCTGGGCACAGCTAACTGCCACTCACACATCCTGCTGAGGAGGAGGCATGTTGTGGTTTGCATGTAGTTGTCCTCCCAAAGCCTCATGTAAATCATGGAGCTGTTAAGCATGCGGCTCAAGGGGCAGGGCTTGAGGGGTCATGGCCAAGAGAGGGGCAAACCATTAAACTGACAGTATGCACTGACAGAGTGCCCCCCTCAGGGGGTGGTTTCTTGGAGGTGTGGAGCAGATCATCCTGGACATGGCCATACCCCAGCCCCTCCTCCAGTCCTTATAAAGCTGAGTCAGCGTCTTGAAACCTCCAGTAACTGTGAGCTAAATAAACCTTTCCTCCCTAAGTTTATGTGTTGGGTATTTGTCCCAGAAACGACAGAATAGTAACTAAGAATTTGGTACCAGAGGAGCAGGGTCATTGCTGTGGCTAAACCTGATCACGTGGATTACAAGCTTTTGGGAATGGCTTATAGGAAAAAATAGGAAAGGTTTGGAGATGTCGCCTATGAGCAAAGTACTGGAACAGTTCTGGCACTTTTGTAGGGGAAGTTCTGATCAGGGCTCAGACCAGAAGATTGATAGAAAGCTGACCTGTAAAGACCAGGCTGGGGAGGTTTCTATTGAGAAAAAGGACTGCACTGGTTGGTGGACTCTTGATCATTTGTGGTTTGGCTTGGCCCAAACTTTGACAGAATTTTGCATGTGTCCAGAGATTTTGCCTGAGGCTGAGATTAAGCATGTAGGACCAACTAATCTTTCAAAGGAAATTTCAAATCAGTCGAATATTGGGGCAGTAACATGGTTTATTGCTGAGGGCTCTTAGTCAAATATATGTTGAGAATGAGGAGCAAAGAATCCAGCAGAATGATTTAAAATGTTGTGAGTTTGGCCAGAAAGGAAGCTCCAATAAAGCTGTGGGATGCAAAGATAAAGCTGAGCTCTCCATTGCCCAGGAGGAAGAGGAGAATAGAAAAGATGTCCCGAGGGAGTCACAGGCGGTGGCACATTGTCACCCATTGCAGACTCAGACGTACAAGGGTGAGGGACTTTGCTTTGAGGAGAAAGCTGCAGAGCCCAATGTTTCAGAATGGAGGCAGCAGCCATACTAGGTTTCAGAATGGAGGTGGTGGCCACACTAGACCACAGAATGGTCCCAGCATAAAGAATTTGCTCCACAGAATCAGGGTCAGGGTGTTCAGAAATCCTGGCACTCGACCCCTACAGCTAAGAGAGAAGGAAGCCTGGCTACTGGCAACAGACCTTGGCATCATCCACATGGCACTAGTTTTAGGCACATGCAGAATGCAGGTGTTCTGAGATTAAGAAGGCTTCCACCTCAATTTCAGAAGAAGACCTGGGAGGCCAGGCAGTGCGCCCTGGGAAGGGCAGTGTGTGAAGCTATGAGTGAGAAGCCTACCCAGAGGAAACCTCAGAAGCTTGGAAAAGCCAGGAACATGGATCATTTAAGGAAAACTGCAAAGAGGGATCATAGCTAGCCTAAGAGAGAAGCTATGGAAGCTACCACCAACAGTGTCATAGGGGTGGAGCCACATGGAGCTGATGATTTGCCACAGATTGGTTCGAATGTTCCACATAGAACTATAGGACATAATGTTTGCCCTGCTGGATTTTGGGCTTGTTTTGGCCCTAATGGTTTGTATCATTCTGTGTATGACTTTTGGAATGGCAATGTTTATCATGTGCCTTTCAATGTACTGCTGAGACTATGGCTGTGGTCTAGGGCAGTTATCCTAAGGCAGAGAGCCTGAATGTAATATAGAGACAGAGAGACAGATGCAAGCTATTTTTCCCTGCTGCTCTGGTTGGTCAGTTGCCTCTGTCACAATTGTTGCTGTTCCACCTCCATGAACTGGATGCTCTCAGCCTTGTTCCACTCAGCCTTGGGCCACCCGAATAAGGACTGAAACCTCCAGTAACTGTGGGGTAAATAAACCTTTCCTTCCTTCTTTTTTGGTGTCCGGTATTTTTCCCAGCAACCAGAGAAGAGTAACTAAGACATGCTCATATACAACAGTGTACATTTGCATAGAACCTGTACACATCCACCCACAAGCTTCAAGTCACCTCTGAATGAATCATATCCAATACTACACAAATACTTTGTAGATAGTTGTAATCCCTTCTACTCAGGAGGGCAGAGGTAGGAGGATTAAAAGTTTGAGGCCCACTTGGACAACTGAGTGAGATCCTGTCTCAAAATAAAAAGTAAAAATAAAAGTTTGGAAATATAGCTCAGTGCAAAGCTCTGCATTCAGTTCCCAGGGCTGCAAAAGAAAAAATACCTCCTAGTCAAACCAGGCATCTTCCCAAACACAAACAAGTTCTTGAACTGAAGCAGCTGAGGACTGGCCACAGTGCTTTGGCACCAACAGGACTAAGATTCAACAAAGCAGGAGAAATACATCCATGAGGTAGGCTTCCTCTTTATGCAGACTTCCTTTCCCATGAAACGGTTTCCTTACTTAAGACTTTTATCCAAAAAGCTCCTGTGTCACAGTCTCCAGACTTGAGAGACCACAGCTGTGTGGTCTTGGGTTTGTCTGCCTCCACATCTGTGTATTCACAGCTGCAAGGGCTGGGGCCCTGGGAGCAAAACTACAACTGTCCTCCCAGAGCCTATGAGGTGGTGGGGTGAGGAAAATGTCTGGAGACAGTTTATAAAGAGATTTACCTATTTGTTTGTAAAAGTCTTCAGCTGAAATCCAGTAAGATTCTCTCAATACCCGCAGACAGCCAGTGGACAGACACCTGTGTACAGGACTTTGCCTTATGTATTGCCTGGGAGGAAGAAAGGATGACAAGCCACAGTCCTAAAGAGAGGAGCACTGGATGCTAGTGACAGCTCTCGAGCTGTTTGCTGAGAGGATAATGGTGGAGCCCATGTGACAGATGTGGGTCCCTCAGCCCACAGAGGAGACAGGCATGGTGAAAGAGGAAGCCCACAGCCTGTGTTCATCAGAATTGCCCCAGTGGGGCTGGGACATGCAGAGGACCCTGGGACCTGAGAGATTTGACCCTCTGAAACCAAAGGTCAGAGGCAGAGTCAGACCCTATTGGAAACCACTGATGAAGACAGGGAAGGAACGGAGTCTAGTAGAGATTGGTCCTGGGTGTGAGGTTGCCAGACACTTCTGAGGGGTCACCAGAGGTCTGAAAGCACAAGGAGCAAAGAGGAACGAAGAGACCAGGGCCTGCAAGGCCCACAGACCTCTGCAATTCTGGTAGCCAAGGCCTCTTCCCGGCCAGCCAGACACGACCTGCAGACAAAGGAGATCCACACTATTTGTTTTCTAACTGCTTTGAGAAAGAGACAAAACACTCATTAGCCTGCACCTAGGTTGATCCAGAATCAACAGGGAGCTGCTTCCCCATTGCCCAACTCCCTGACATCAGCCCGAGGCTTGCTGTTGCTGCCTCCACGACAACAGGGAGCAACAAAAAGCAGTTGCTGTCACCCCACCTATGGCATCCATGTCTGTCCAGCCCTGAATCACCGGCTGCTCTCCTGCTCTGCATGAACCCAAGCAGGCCAGGCTTTCTCCACTCAGGACACTGTTGTCCCCTGAGACCTGCCGGGCCATTTCCAGCCATCAGCCCATCTTTCCAGGAATACAGAGGCTCTTGAGATTCAACATAAAACAGTTATAGAAAGCTCATGTGATAAAGTGTAAATATAACCTTGTTTACTAGAGGACAGAGCCCATAGCGATAAGAATATTTATGGTCCTGTGTCAGGTTTGTTGCCTACTGCTCTGACCCACAGAACCTGCTGCAAGCAGGTGAATGGCTTACGTACAGGAGGAGACACGGGCTTGTCCCTTTCAGGTGTCCTCCATAGCCTTTGAGCGCAGAAACTGTAAACAGTAATTACAGCAGCACTGTGTAAACACAGTGGTATTTGCTCCGCCTGACCATGTTTTGCTCTCCCTACTAAACCACAGCTGATTGCGTGGGTACCCAGGAGCAGAAAGGCACGAATAAGCAGCACAACAGAAGGCACCTTCTCCGGGAAGAAGCCCCAGCGGTCTGCAGGCCACGCTCTCCCGGACAAGTTTCCAGCAGAAGGGCAGAGAACTGAGAGTGATCTTTGACCTCAGACAGACCTCGGCCCCAAAGGAGGATTTCAAGGCTAAGGAGTTGCAGGGAAGGAGCCTGAGGCTACAGAGCATAGCAGCTCCTCTGTCCCTCAGCCAACAGGTGTGCACTCCCACCAAACAAAGTGGCCTGCTCAGCCCCTCAAGTTCCTTCTTAGCCTATTGCTAAGGCTCCATGAAACCTATTCTTCACTAAGCAAAACGCTTTACTGCTACTGCTGGCATTTTGTTCATTCAAAAATGAATTTGGGATCACATTTTTGCAAATATTTTTTCCATAGTCCTCCTTATGGAATCACACTGGACCCAGAGTCCTGCTGGGAGAGCTAACCCCACAACGGCTCTGTCTTCGACCCTCAAGTCACTCTCCACGGGCTGGGGTACCATGTGTGGATGAATTTTAGAATCTTTAAATTTTTTTTTTTTATTAGAAAAAAGCAGCACCTCAATTTAGAAATCAGTGCACAAGTTTTTCGCGCTCAGGGTGTGCACACTTAGCTGGCTGCCTTTCCTGGAGGGTCTGGACACTTCCTGCTGGACACTTCCAGCTGCGGGGCCCAAGCCAGCCACCTCGCTCTTCCCCAGGGGAGGCTCCGCGGTGCCCTGTGCCCTCCAGAACCTCAGCCCAGTGCAGGATTCCATCTCCCCGCCTTCTCAGCAGAAAGACGGGCTTTGGCAGGTGGCATGAGGGCAGCAGCGGGCGCTTCACTTTCAGGCCTGGTTCAGAGACGTGCCATCAGACCCCCCCTCTCCCTTTTTCTCCCCTTATCTGCTGCCTGAATCCAGAAAATCCAGCCAAGGCCCCCAGCTCTCCAGGCTGGCAAGTCCACAAAAGGAGCACAAACCTCTTTAGGACAAGTAGCCTGTAGCAGCCAGCTCCACCCTGCAGGCACTGCCCCAGGACAGGACGTGAGCAGGCCACACCCCTCCCAGGGCAGACAGCTGAGCCACGCTTGGGCTGTAGGTGGAAGCCAAATGTATGATTGGCAGATCGCAGCTCCACTGTGCATCCCTGAGGCCCTCCAAACCCCATGCCCTGTGACTGCTTCACTAACGAGGTGTGTCCTGTCCTTACCTCCCCCAAGGAGCTCAGGAGGATTCTTGCCATTCACAGACGCAGACCTCAGAGGTGAGGTGGCAACTCAGGGTCCCTCCCTCCTGGGTACAGTCTGGGCCTGGACTTGAGTGGGCAGGGCCTGAATGCCACTGAAGACCCATGGCTATGAACTCAAATAGCCTGCATAATCCACAGCCCTCTCAGCCCCCTGGCCACCAGGAGCAGCAGCTGCTGCCCAACCCTGGAGAGAAAGGGACTGTTGTGGAGACTGGATCTCTCTGACTCCACAGAGCACATCTTCAGTCCACCCTACCTCCAAGGACCTCCCTCACTGGGAGCTGTCTGGTGACCAGAGTCTGGACAACCTTACTGAGCAGAAGGCCATAGGTCAGGGACTGAACAAGCTCTTTGCCAGATGGTTCCATAGCAGACCTGCTCTGTACCACAGCTTTTGGGGCTCCAGAGGCCTCTGGGCAGCTATACCACCTTAGCCACCGCTGGATATGGGTGAGGCCATGGGATGCAGCCTTTGGGGCCACCATTTCACCTGACCTCTAACAAACGTAACCTTTCGGAGCTCTGCTTTCCTGTACAAAGGGAAGTCTGTGATATGTAGGAAGGAGCAGGGAGACTCACGACTTGAAAGGCAAACGGGGCTGCTTGTATAAATGCAGCAGCAGGCCTAACACAGAGCAGGCACCCCTTTCCTGGATTCTGGGATGGGTGAGTGTGTGTGTGTGTGTGTGTGTGTGTGTGTGTGCACGTGTGTTAGGTAATGCACACCCACAGTGGTCAGCACTCACCTTGAGGGTGATTTACTACTCAGAGATGCTTCTGGAATCCTGCTGAGTGCCTCAGTGGCCTGCTCCAGACCCTCCACCTCTGGTCAGTGCTCTGTGCCTCTGTCTGTGGGTTGCAACCCTGAAATCCATTATTCTTAAGAAGCCTCCAGCACAGAGCAGTGCCAGGAGATGACTTGAAGCAGCCCCGGCTCTAGGGCACTTTGCCTCCGACGTCTCAGACAAGTGGCCTCATTCCCATGCCTTTTCTATATAAGCTGACTGGAGGGGACAGTAGGCTTGGGCAGAGTGTGCTGTACCCCCAAGACTGCACGCCAGCTGCATGCCCCCTGGCACCCTCAGCCAGCAGGCAGGGATGCCCAGTGACTGGAGATGACAGTCACTTGACCCAGACCAGTCGGCTGAGGTTCTTGCTTCCTTTTTGGGCTGCCTTCCTCCTTCTGTTCTCCCTCCTTTTAAAGCCAGACCTCTGTGGGCTGGAGAGATAGCTCAATAGAAGAAGTACTTGCCTAGCAAGAACAAGGGCCTGAATTCAATTCCCAGTTCTAAAAAAAAAAAAGAACAGGATGTCTGCATCCCAAAGACCAATGAGCTCCTAAGGGTCAGCAACCAAGGGGGTGGCACACTAGTCCTGTGTGCATGTGTGCATTTCTGCACATGTATGCACGCATACACACACACAAGTGCTTGTTCACTCATGTAAGTGTGCCTTACACATCTGTGTGTGTGAGCACAGGGGCTTATGTGGGCATATGTGGCCACATGCGTGCGGTTCTCTACCGTGTGCACGGGGGCCTCTTCCAGGGGCAGAATCTATGGTTTCCCTCACATTCTCAGATGCCATGACCTTGGGGAGGCTCCACCCATGCTCCAAGATTTATCTCTGTGTCCCTGTTTCACCGTTCCATAGAAACAGGCAGCCGTGTTCCCTGAACACAGTTGATAATATCACCCTTGCCTTCCTTCCCTTCCCCCACACTGGCCACCCAGGCCTTTCCTGGACTCTATGAGCCTCTGTCCTGGCTCAGCAAAGCCCTAAAAAAGCTGAGGTCATCAGCACAGACAGGCTGGTGCCTTCAGCTCTCTGTGCACACTGAAGAAAGAAGCAGCCCTTAGAGGCTGCCTTTGGAGCTCAGCCAGAGCCACTGTGCTCTGTCACTTCAGGACATTTCAGTCAACCACAGGGGCACCACCCACCTGGCAAGCCTGGGGTGCTAGAATCCGAGGCTAAAGTCACAGCTCTGACCAGGGGCACAGCCTTATGCAGAACAGAGAGTTCGGACAGAGACCTGGCAGGGGCCGAGGGCACCTGCGCAGCCTGGCAGACTCTGTGAGTCTCAGCCTCCCACTCCCGCAGGAGCACTTAGGTCAAATAGAAAACCTCACTCTCAAGCTATCTGGGTGAAAGACTGGGTGCTTTCTGCTCTGACTCATTAATCCTGGCCTGACACTTCCATGAAATGCACTTTGTGTGATGATTTAGGCCAGTTGTGAGCTCGGATGTCACCACCATGGCTTCTGCTACGAGCCTGTACATGCTGGCCACATGGTGCTCCCCTCTCTGTGCCGTGGTCGCCATGCACATCTCAGATCCTGTCCTGCCTTGCCCTCAGGTGAGGTCTGGGGTACCCCATAGGGACATCAGGGAAGGAATTCCTGTTAACTCCTTGAGCTACCAGGTGGCAAGACATTCCTTCTTGGTGTGCACCTATAGGCCAGTGGTTCTCAACCTTTCTAATGCCATGACCCCACAATACAGTTCCTTATGTTGCAGTGACCCCAAACCAAAAAATAATTTGGGTGGCTACTTCAAAAACTGTAATTTTGGTACAGTTATGATTTGGAAGGGCTTTAGGTGACCCCTGTGTTCTGGTCATTCAACTCCCACCGGGGTCATGACCCACAGGTTGAGAACCTCTGCAAGAAGCCAGTGTCTAGCACTGTAGGACAGAGGGGGAAGCTCTACTTTCCCCAAAGCAAGTGCACGTCATTCTGTGCACTGAGGACCCAGGTAGAACAGAAAGGCTGAGGACGAGGACTTCATTCTGTGTGCCTAAACATTACCTCTCCTGCCTTGAACATCAGTGCCCTCCTTCCTCCACTTCAGACCTAAGGACAACACCCACCCCTGCTGCCCAGGTCAGTTTCAGACACAGGATATGAGACTTCTCGGTCTTCAGAAGAAATTACTTCTGGGAGCCAAGTAGTCTCTCTCTCTGTCTCTGTCTGTCTGTCTGTCTCTCTCTCTCTCTCTCTCTCTCTCTCTTTCTCTCTCTCTCTCTCTCTCTCTCTCTCTCTTCCCCTTCCCTCCTTTCCTCCCTCCCTCCCTTCCCCACCACACACACAACACAGACAGGAATGGCCCACAGTGGGTATGAGTCTACGGAACCAGCCAGGGTGTCCCCTCCCACAGCAGCTCTGGAGGGAGGGGAGACAAATACTGAGTTTCTCAGAGGGGAAGAACGTGTGGGCAGTGTACTAAGAAGAAAATGATAAGGCCCACACAGGCTCATCCACCCCCTTCCTCCCTAGAGCAGGCAGGGCCCTGGCCACGTGCTTGACTGTCTGCCAAGGACTGGGATAATAGGTGATCCCCAACACACACCTTGCCCTGGGCAGCAGGCTGGGGCTTCCCCTCCCTCACTTCCCAGAATGCACCCTGTGCCTGGCTGCCAAAGCCCTTCCCTGTCCTCTCACAGAGTCACCTCCTCCCTCCTGTGGTGTCCACAGCTTCATGACCTCTTCCCCAAAGCAGCAGGAAAATAATGATAAGATCACATTAGCACTGCAGGTGACACCAGACACCTGTTGCACAGGTGCAGGTTGTCCCGCGTGTCTCTCCATCCTATGCTAACCCAGGTCACCTAAGCATGCTGGCCAGCTGGGTGATGTGGAGACAGCCGCACACACTCCACGCGCAGCTCTGAGGCCCAGCCCTGCAGTTCTGCAGCCCTGCATGTCTCTGAACAGGCCCTGACAGTTCTAGAAGGCAATCGCCAGGCCTGCAGCACAGATGTCAAGGTCTCTGTCCATGGGAGTGACCTCCCTTCTGGCCATAACCTCCTAACAGCCGAAGTACCAGGTAGGAGGACTTCATAGAGACATTGAGTCTCTGCATGCACACTTTGCTCCTACCTGTCACTCTGCTCTCTGCCACCAGCAATGCCTCGCTGGCCCATCCCCTGCCCTTGCTATGAAGTGCAGTGTAGACCAGGCAAATTCCAGAGCCATAGCCCAGAGTCACTCAGGGCAGACCTGGGCTTTGCAGCTGCTAAGAATGTCTGCCTACCCATCCTACCCCCAAAGACATGGGCTGGCATTCCTGTCGTAGCTGAAGATGGCCCAGGCCAACGCTGCTCTCCAGGCAGCTGCTTCCCCGCCCCAGCAGCTCCTCCCAGGCTGCCCGCATTCCCCAAATCCAAAGCTACTTCCAAGGGAACCAAAGTGTGCGGTGGCAAGTGCTCAGAGCCCCATCCCCCACCACCGCAGGAGGAGGCCTGGCTAGCAGGGCCACTGCTCCCCTCCAGGAGCCCCAGCAATGCAGAATGTCTGCCTGAGACTGAGGAACTGCGCCCTTCACTGAAGGACCCGTGGGGTGTCTGCCAGGATTTTCAGTTCCTGATAGGACAGCAAATTGTCTTGCCACGCCTTGAGCCACTCACGTGAGGAACACGAATGAAATGCAAAGCCTGTCCTCCCCAGTGGGCACAGTGTCTGGCTCATGCCCACGACTGTAGCTTCTCTAGGGGTCCCCGGCAATGCAGCAGGCAGTGCTGCCTCTGAGAAGTGCAGTGGACCAGGCATGGTGCCTTGTGTGCTGGGTCGCAGGGGCCACAGGGCTTCTACCTGGTCTTCTAACACTCACTGCTAAACACTGGGCCAGCAGAGGGCCCACAAACCAGAGGCTATCCACCTCAGTTACGCTACCATATCTGTGCGGGACGCTACATCAGAGAGTTAACTCCTGCTCCACAGAACGCACCAGCATGAGGAACTGGCACTGCTCGTGCCCCCATGGCGAGGGCAGCACATAGCCTCAGGAAACCCAGGCCCCAGGCATTGCCTACCAGCTCTCATCAGCCAGCCCCTGCATGGGTATGCACAGGATGAACAAGGAGAGAGCCATGAATCTGCACACCCTCTCCCCAGGAGCAGAGTCCAGGAGACGACACCTACTGACTAGCTCCCCCAATCCCACTCCACCCCACTCCAGAGCTCCCACTGTGAAGCTGTGGAGGAAAACATGAGTGGTCTGATCCCCGTGGCTGCAGCCAGAATCTCTAAGAGACTCAGTGGGCCTCGGGCTGGACAGAGAGCTCAACCCAGCTCGCAGCTTGTACCCTGGCCCCAGCCCCATCGAGGTCAGTCAGGCTGGAGTCACAGGCGCCACTGATAACAGTGCTGGCCACCTGCCCAGGGCAGGCAGTGCTGCACTGGGCACTCCCATAAACCATAGTGCCCTGGGGCTCACGGATGGTCACAGAGGCAGGAGCTCTGCCAAGCCTCCTCTCCAAGGGCACCAAAGCTATCCTGTCACTCCTGAGCTGCTATAAACATTATGAAACAAGCAAGAATCACTTTGAAGTTCAAACTCTGCCTACCCACAGAAGGGACTCTCCAGCCAAACATGCTCTTCACAGGCAATTAAGATGTTGTCTGCAGGAAAGGTGCTGGGGCTTGTGCTGGGAGTCAGCGCTCTGTGGTCTTCCAGAGGCCGGGCCCCAACCAGAAGGGGCCAGAGGCTGAGGTTCCCAGGGACTGCAGCTGGGGAAAGCCAGGTTTCTACAGGCTACCAGAGTTGGAAGCCAGGGTTTCTGAACCTTCCTCCCACCTGTCCCTGTCTAGACCAGCACACCTGAACTCCATGTTTTGATGTCCTGCCTTTGCAGACAAAACGTCCTGCTGGCTGAAACTATCAGAGGTGATTTTTAACTACACCTGTTATCAAAGACCATAGCAAGGAGTTGAAAGCAAGGGCCTGTGCTTTTCAAAATCACCTGCAAGCCCAGGGAGGGGGAGAGGAGCTCAGACATCTGGAGCCTCTCCAGCCCTGGGGTCCATGTCCCCAGCCTGTACAGACAGTGGGAGTCTCAGGAAGGCACTGGGCTGGCAGCAGCTTCGTGCAAGCCTGAGCTGGAGCCCTGCCTGGGTCTGGGCTGTGGTTTCATTTGGCTCCTGTTAGGAAGCTAATTACTAAAGCGAAAGGATAGGTTCTCTGGCTCTACATCAAATAGGACAGGTGCCCACTGCCCGAACCTCATCAGCCAGGACTCCTGGTGGCAGTGTGCATGCCTCTGAACTTGACAGGTGGGTGGGATACCTCTAAGCAAAGGCAGGTGAGGGTGCAGAAAGAAACCAGGGTCACCAATCCTCAGCACAGCTGACCCCTCAAATAAGGGGTCTCTGAGGCCAAGGCAGTTGGGAAGCTACTTCTGAGGTGCAAGGGGCCACCCTGTATGTCCTTAGGGAGCCAACCAACCTCAGCTTGCTGTGCAGCTGCCTTTCTGCCTGTCTGGGCCTTGGGAAGGCTTCTCCATAGTCACTGGTCACAACAAAGCCCTCGGGACACCGCCCTGGCGAAATAGGTTTCTAAGAGATGTGATTGATTATATTGTTGAAACTGTTACAATAGGGCCAGTGAGATGGCTCAGTGGACTAAGCTCCTACTTAGGCAAGCACAGGCACTGTGGTTTGATCCCTGTTACTGCATGCTGCACTGGCCCCACCCCTGGGCATGCTGAGCTGGAATCCAGGCATGATGACACACGCCTGTAATCCCAGCCCTGGGGAGGCTGAAAACAGAAGGATCACTATGAGTCCAATCTGTGTAGGTGAAACCCTGTACCAAGTACATAAAACTTTTTTAAAAAGAAACTTTTACAAAGCACCAGCCAAATAGCTCAACTGATTAAAGTGCCTGCAAGCAGGATCAGGGGCTAGGTGTTCCATCCCTAGGCCTGCCATGCCAGCCCCATCCCTAGGGCACACTGAGAAGGCAATTGAGACTGGGTGTGCTGGCACACGCCTGCAATCCCAGCTCTTGGGAGGCTGTAAACAGGCAGATCACTATGAGTCAGATCCAGTAGTGAGACCATGAATACTCAGCAGACCCTTCCCTAAAATATATATATAAAGAAAGAAAGAAACTATTACAATAAAAGACACATGACTGCTAAATCCCCCTCAAATGCCCATGCTTCCCCTGAGCACACGGATCCCACCACTCTGGCCACTTTCTGAAGCAGGTCTGGAAGTGCTGTGTCCTGTGCTGCGCTGTGATGGGCACTTCAGTGTCCTGAATCTATTCAGTGTTCACCTTTTAGTGTCTTCTTGATTTGGGGGAAGAGTGGGAAGTGACGTGGCCCCAGGTCTGGTGAGTAGGAGAGCGGGGACCCACCAGAGCGCTTTCCCAAGCCTGCCCTTCCCGTGCTAGCACTGGGCTGCGGCCTTTGCTTATTCCTTTTCTTTTAATCACACCACAGAAAGATACTCCCTTCTAGAACTGCTTCAGAAAGTGGCCTCTTGAGGTTGGCTTTGCATGCAGCGTAGTGCCGTGAGGTTTGTAAGCCCCTCCTTGCATGGGTACTTCGTTCTGTTTTATTGTTCAGCACAATTCCATTATCCCTGAACACAGCATGGTACAAGGTGCACTTACGGCAGAACTCTGTTGCTTTTTTGCAGCTAAATAATATTCCAATTACATCATTCTGTTTTGTGAAGAAGCATCCAGGATTTGTCTAACTGAGGTAGACTGAGACTGGCAATGTGCCCGTAACCGCCATGCAGGACAACAGCAATACGCACACAGCCTAGGCGCAGCACAGGGCCATGCTAGCAAGCCCTGAGATTAGACAGGAGCAGAGAGGGAAGAAAGCCTCGGCCAAGGCTTCTTCATGGCTGCCTGGGAAGGACAAGCACGGTGGAGCAGGTGTGGACTGCTAATCTGCGTGGTTTTAACCCCTCTGGGGCACAGGGATGCCCCTGGTTTCCATTCCCATTGAGACAAAAGCAGGAAGAACCTGGGCTGGCATGGGACACTGGCACAGGTGGAGGTTTGTGAGTGGCACTTGGTTTGGCTGGTTTGCTAGTGAAAGGAAAACCCTAGGAGCCACTCAGCAGGAACCGGCGAGGGTCAGCACCCAGGATCAGCAAGGCCCTGCATGTCAAACTGCCCACACTGAAGGACTTGAAGCAGAGTGGCCCTCATGTGCACTCCCCATCTCATTCGACCGTCACCCGCCTCTGGACTTCAGGGTTGGCCCTGCCGAGGGGCACCTATGGCATTGGCTGGCAGGAGCTGCCGAGTGCTAAGCAGCCTCCACAGCTCAGAGAACACTTAGGCCCTTCCCTATTAACTATCAAGAATTGAAACACAATGGCCTCGGAAAAGAAAGAAAAAAAAGAAAAGTAATGTTGATTTAGAAGGGTTAATGTTTAATTGTTTGATCAATCTTATATTCCTATATGTATTAATCTAAACTGATCTGATGATGAAAATATGTAATATAACCATTGTTAAATTTAAACAATAAAAAATATTTTAAATAAATAAATAAATAAAATTTATTTTATTGATATACTTTAAAAAAAAAAAAAGAAAGAAAGAAACACAATGGCCTCAACTAGATGAGTGCTTGGACACTGCTACAATCCTCGGCCCTATTCTCTTGAGCTCCCTGGCACAAACCCTGTTTATAGTCAATGGCCACCACTCCGCGGAAATCTTGCCAGGTCCAGGCAAGGTTCTGATTATGGGCAGGCATGGGCCCAAGTGGAAACGCCCTCGGGACGGCCGTGCTTAGCTCTTCCCCATGAGCACCCCCAGGTCCTCGTCCTCTCCCATCCTGAGTCCTGTGCCCCACCCTGCAAATCCCACGCCATGGATGCCTGTCCAGGGTGAGCTGCAATGAGCCCAGTTGCCCTGCTGGTCAGGATGGAGCCATGAAAGGCCAGAAGTTAGAACAGTACAGACAGAAGTAACCACCAGTTCTTCCAAGCGAAGAAAACACTCATCCTTACAAGAACACCCAGTTTTGGAGGTGCTGTTGTTGCTGTTGTTGTTGCTGCCCCTTATCTCCCCAAGTTATTTGAAAGAAAAAAGCTAACAGATGACAATGCATGTGATGATTATCTATCTGACTACCGAAGAGCTGAGCAAAGCCAAGCCAGAGCTGACCCAGAGCGGCTGGTGAGATGCAGCTTGCTGTACTCTTCAGGGCTGAGAGCAGGAGGAAGCCCAGCTTCCTCTCCTTCTCTATCAGTCTAGGGACCTTGACTAGCACGCATGTTACAAGAAGCCCAGATCAAATGAGCAGAAGAAAGGATGTGGGTCTACTTCAGACCCGATCAAGGAAAGCAGGAAGCACGGCTGCACCCGAGTAGCATCCTCCAGACTGGCTGTCAGGTCCACAAGTCTGTGAGGAGCAAGCGGCACCCTCTTGCCTGGGTCCATTCAGGATGGCCCCTTCAGGGGACTGAACATTGGCTCTTTGCCCTTTTCCCAGTGCCTGCCACCCAGAACAACAAAAAGAGGAAGGAAACTGGCGCAGTCAGAGAAACTGAAATGATTGAAGCAATGTGGGTCCTGACATCTATATTTCTGATTCCTTGGTTTTGATCATCAGCATGACAGTATTATGGAGCTAAGCAGACACATTATTGGTTCATTCCACAAGTCTTGCTGAGCATCCTCAAGGGATTTGTTCCCCATACAGGCACATCCAGGAGCAGGACTGAGAGGACTCTGTTCTCCTGGAGCTCCCCTGCTGGCAGACCAGCATGCACCTCACAGGAGGGGAGGGGGCATTCAGCGAGGAGCACAGACTTCAAAGGTAACTCAGCAGGAAAGGCGAGCATGGGAGGCAGGGTCTCCCTGGAGAACCCAGCTCAGGATGGCACTTTCCAAAGAACAACACCCACAAGGACTGCCCAGGCAGACATCCCAGGTGTCTGCAGCTTAGAACTCCAAGGGGCAGAGAGCTGTAACCAGGAAGACGTAGACATGAGGACAGCCAGGAGGGAGGGGTCGTGGTGATCCAGAGCTTCCCACAGAAGAGCCCACACCTGCAAGGGCCAGGGCTGAGGATAGTGGGGCACGGCGCTTAGGAGGGGAGAAGCAGAGTCAGGACAATCCTGAGGAGAGGTGAGGGGTGGGGACTGTGGCCAGAGCCACAGTGTAGGGGCATGCAGCGCAGACTGGCCAGCTTGTGGAGACCGGCTCACAGCTAGCTGGACCTGTGTCCACCTTAGATGCATGGGATGGTGGTGCTGAGATTCTTCTTCTAGATGCACGAGGGCCCCAAAAAGCCACGGGTCAGGAAAGGGAATATACAAGCACAGACAGGTCACAGAAAAGCATAACAGCAGGACAGAAGAGGAGCATCGCCCATTCCCAGGGCTACACACAAAAAGAGGGAGTTCTTACAAGCACCCCTGGCCTGAGTGGCCCGCTGGGTAGAAGCGGAAGCTTTATGTGGCTTCAAAGCTTCCCGCACAGCGCTCAGACCACCTACTCCCACCAGCCCGGCTCCCGCCAGGCCTCCGCAGGCTGAACTCCCAAGGAGGACAAAGTAAGGAAGCAGATGGACAGAGTCCTCTGCTGTTCACGGCAGGCACAGGGCAGGTGGGGACAGGAAAGTCGGTCAATGAGAGCAACGGCAAAGGCCCCAGCATGGCACACTGAGGAGGCCCCTCTGGTCGGAGGGCCAGAATGTGTCATCTGACGTGGGAACATTGGTCCCTGTCCTTGCTACAGCAAAGACCCAAGTGCACTACGCTGCTTGCTAGGCGGGATTGGACGGGGCACCCTAGGGGGCTGGGCCTATTCCCAAAGGAGAGCTCCGTAGGCAAGATGGAATGAGCAGATGAAAGCCAGAGGTGCCCAGCCCTCCTCCCACTCAGGGCAGACTCACCCTGATTCCACATCAAGGGAAAGTAGACTGGATTAGCAGGCAGATGGGAAGGGGTGTGCGTGCGCAC
This sequence comes from Myocastor coypus, assembly GCA_004027025.1. Taxonomy (NCBI): domain Eukaryota; kingdom Metazoa; phylum Chordata; class Mammalia; order Rodentia; family Myocastoridae; genus Myocastor; species Myocastor coypus. The sequence continues at coordinate 116,752 of PVJA010000524.1, forward strand.
AAAGGACCTGTAGCTTTAAATCCAGACCAATGTTAAAAGAGTACATAGTATACTGTTTGTCTTTTTTTTCCTCATACAAAGTTCAAGCTGAGAAAGACCTTTTGGGATGGAACAGTTGCCTAAGTAAGGGATTAGCTGTACCTGATTATAAATAAATGAGTGGCTGTGAGCACAGAAAACCTAGCATATATTTGAGTAATTACCCTACCCCCATCTTTAGGACTTCGCCGAAACTCAGCTTTAGTTTTATTGGAGGATGCTTGACTTTCTATCTCTCCAAACACAGGTCTTCTGCCATGTTGGATGCTGGAGCCACCCCCTCCACAGGGCCGCAGCCCTTGGACCCACATGTTATCAGCCAGTACTGCTGACCTTTCAGTCACCATCACACATAGCTGCGGGCCAGGCCTGGAGCACAGGCCTATTACACCTGAAGAGAGGAATGCCCACCCCCACCAATCCTCTGGGGAAATGTCCACAGCCGCTCTGAACTCTGGGTCAGCAGGGGCAAGCTGTTGCCCAGGGAAGCCAGCTCAGCCTACAGGGCCAAGCATCTGCTTAGTGTCTGATGGGCTTCAAGGCACATCTACCCCTTTGCTCTTTCCACCTCCCAAACCAGGTTCCAAGACGTGGCCTGAGTGTGAGAAGCTCTGGATGGACCCACCAAGAGCTTGGGTGGCCGGGGTCTCTCATCTTTGGCACCAGTGAGGTCTCTTATAAGGGTGCCAAGCATAGCAAAAGGTCTAAGTGTTTACTTAGGTGGACAGGGGCAGTTCTGTTCCATTTGAGTCACTCATAGACTTTTGTCTCTGTGCAAATAGGTCATCTCATTTCTTTATTAGTCGCTTCACAAACACTCACCAGAAGCTCAAGAGGGGCTAGGTGCTGGGAATACAGAGGTGGAAATCTGCTCTGAACCGGGTGTGGTGGTGCACACCAGTAATCCCAGTACTTGGGAGGCTGAGGCAGGAGCATCAGTGCAAGTTTGAGACCAGCCTGAGCTAAAAAAGTGAGCTCAAGGCCAACCTGAACTACATAGTGAGACCCTGTCTCAAAAAGGCAAAAAGCAAAGCAAAGCAAAGCAAGAAGGAAGGAAGGAGGGGAGGAAGGAAGGAAGAAAGAAAAATCTGCTCTGCTCCCCACGCTGGCTACGGAGAGGACAGACCTGCACACCAGCAGTTATAACTGAGGTTGGTGCAAAGTGCCAAGGAGTGGAGGAGACGCTAAGCTGCCGAGGTCCAGGGGCTGGGCAAGGAGAGGCCTGGCAGGGATGTCTGATAACCTGTGGGCTATTCCCTGGAGCAGCCTGTGAACGGCCTGAAATGTCCTTCTACCACAAGGCACAGGGATTCTGAATGCCACCCTGAGGAGCAAAGATACCCAGGGACAGCTCCTGCTTCACCCCTCTGTGGCTGGGGGGCACCATGCCCAGCAGCCACCCGGGCTGCTCACCTACCCCACCCCCACCCCCGTGTGACCCTCTCCACTCCTCAGCTTTTCCTCCTGGAAAATGAAAGATCAGGCGCAAGCTCTTGGCTGCACGCAGAGAAGCAGGAGGGAGGCACCAGACAGGGCTCACAGCACACACAGGAACTGCAGTGGCGTGGCGTGAGGAGGACACCACCTCTAGCCTGGCCACCCTGGATCCTGGCTGCAACACGTGACTCTGTGTGCCAGGCGTGATCCTGTCCAAGACAGATGGGCCAAGAGCAGTGGAGAGCAAAAGGAACGAGGGACGGGAGCCCAGAGCTTCCACGCAGAGAGAGCGGAGTGAAAGCTCAGGCCAGGCCAAGGCCCCTGCTGCTGGAGTGAGGCCTGCTGGCTCACAGTCACCCAGCCAAGGGCTACGGATATGACAGTGGTGGTGTCACTCCCATGTTGACCTTCATTGGGCACGAAGGCCCCCTGGGCAGTTTCCCAGACCTTTTCCTGTTTGTGGAGCCCTAAAGAAATGATGGGGCTTAGATAAATCACAATAAAGGCACTCAACAGAGAATACCAACTAAGAGAAAGTGCTGGCAGGCGCCTTGCCATCCAGCGCTGGATGGGCCACAGCTCAGGTCCTGCTTGTGGCTACAGGTGCGCCTGCTCTCGCAAGGTCCGTGAACATTCCTGGTCTTCCTGGTCCTATAGATTCTGGTTAGATTTTAAAGCTATCGTACTGGTCAAAGAGCCATCATTTGAAATGTTTGAGGCTAGAAATGCTTCAGATTTTAGAGTCCTCCAGATTTTGGAATATCTGCACATAGTTTTCCACTTGGGCATCCCTAACCTGGAATCTGAAATCCACATTGCTCATCTCACCTCTGTCCCTCCTGTTGCACTGAGCTTCACATTACTGCTAAAACAGTATGGGAGGCCACAGCCTTTCAGATATTGGATGTTTACATTAGGGTCGCTTGATCTGTATCCTCAGACGCTAGTGTCAGAAGTGTCCTTTTCCATGGAAAGTGAAGTTTCAGGTAAGACCAGGGTCTGTCCTGGGTGCCAACTTCCCCAGGCCCCTCCGAGTTGCCAGCTACTCTTACCAAGTGATGTCCTGCCACAGTGGCTGTGTGCCTCCTGCCCCGTGGTCACCAACCGACCCACCTGTCATAGGAGAGCTGTTCGTGGGAGCACAAGGTGACCCTGTGTGCCACCAGCAGCTCTGCCTGCTTGTGTGATGGGAGCACCAGGTCCAGTGCCACCCATCACTTTGCAGAAGCTCCTCCAGGAATCCACCTTCACTTTTTGCTGCCACCCACAGGAGGCCCAGAAAGCCCTCCTAAAAAGTATGTTTTCAGCTACAGCTTGTTCTTTTCACCATCTACATTATCTCTGTTCTTCCTGGGGGGAAAACCTGGTGATTTCAAGTTTAGGTAATAAGAAAACTGCTCTGGAGATTGTTTCGTTTAGATTGAAATTCCATGGAAAGTGGCACCAGCAGTAATGCCAGTGTTTGCACGTGCAAGAATCAGTGCACAGTTCCCCACCCACCTGTAGCGCCCACTGGCTCCGCAGGTAAGGCAGCTCACCAGCCCTGGCACACCAGACTCTGCTCCCTCTCCTCCTCTCCCCTGGCAAGTCCCTCCTGCAGCAGTCCTAACCAAGTCTAGGCTGCAGATTCCTGGACATTGTACCATAACCTAGCACCTCTTCCTGCAATCTTTCTTCAGTACCAGAAATCAAACCGCAAGTGGCTTACCATGGAGCTGGACCCCCAGCCTTTCTGGTTTGGTTTGGTTTGGACTGGTTTGGTTTTTGACAGTCTTGCTATATAGTCCAGGATGGCTTTGAATTCCCTGTATAGCTAAGTCTTACCCGAAATTAAAGACCTTGCTGCTTTAGCCACCTCAGTGCTGGGACTACAGTTATACATTTTAAGTGAATAAAATGAATATGTAAATAAAGTATAGTGAGTGACAGCTATCTATCTATCTATATTTAGATAGATAGACAGACAGACAGACAGACAGACAGACACACAGACACACAGACACACAGACACACAGACACACAGACAGACTAATTTGGGATGCTTTTCTTCATTAAGACACTAAAGTACCAATCACCGGTTGGTTTATGAATGGCTGCAATGAGGTAGAGTCAAGCATAAATGAAGTGAAGACACTGGCAGCAAGCAGCCTGAAAGGACCTTCCTTGTGACTTCCACAGGGCTCGAGCTGGGCTTCCTCTAGTGTGTCCACGTTGGTGTGACCAGAAACAAAGCAGGGGAAAGGAGGACAGCAGTCAGAGAAATCCTCCCCTCTGTATGTCCTGAGAAGGAGCCTAGGATAAGAAACATCGAGGAGGGGCCAGGCAGGATGGCTCAGTGGTCTAAAGCGCCTGCTTGGGAAAGCTTGGGCGGCTTCAGGGACCGCGGTTCGATCCCCGGCACCACATGCTGTGCCAGCCCTGCCCTCGGGGCGGGCTGAGCCGGCCATAAAAATAAATAAACAAACAAAAGTTCTGAAACAAGGGAAAAAAATAAATAAAATAAAAATTAAAAAAAAGAAAGAAACATCAAGGAGAGGGTGGATTTGCCCTAGGCACCATTCAAACCAGAGAGCTTCCAGGGGGCCCAGGCTGCAAGCACCTCTGGGTCGCGCAGCCCCTGCCAGTGGGGGCCACCATTGACCACACTTTCAGAAGCCACCTTTGCCAGGCTTCCACACTCCCCAAGCCTGTCTGTCTCTGTCCCAGGCTCAGCCCAGCATCCAGGTGAGAAGCACATGGTTCCCATCTGAGACACTTTGTGGTGCCTCCTTTCTAATCAAAGCCAGAGACAGTGAGTGGGAACAGAATAAGTCCTGAGCCAGGACTGAGGTAACATTCTTTGGAGGATGTGACATCACAGCCCTTGTCTCAACAAGGACCACAGACCCATCTGGAAGTAAATTCCCATGAAAGGTTTAGGGAGAGGAGGTTGGATTTTCCTATGAACCTGGCTTCCATCTAAAATTTCTAGGCAGGTCCACCTGGCAGCTGTGTAATTTCTCCTTTCCCCTGTGAGTAACAGCTATTTGCAGCAGAGAGGCCCATTGCTCCCGCAGATGCCGGACACATCTGTGGTGGTTAGGGCAGAGCACCCAGACACTCAGACCCTGCCAGTGCATGCTGTAGGGCCTGCTCAGGGCATCCTGCCCTGACACAGAGTGCTGCTCGCTCTCTTCTTGAAGTCCAAGTACAGACTGACACACACTGCTCCCAATCCTCAGGAATATGGTTCCCATTCACCTCAGGAAAGACAGTCCATTGCCTCCTGGAAATAAAAAAGAATCAGTACTTAGAAGCTGCTTCTGAACATTTCCATGACCCTAGTGAGACTCATTAACCAGTAGTTGACCCAGTGGACCCACCCAACCCCAGGTGTTCCCTCTAGATCAGCATCCTTTGCTGCACATTTCACTATTTCCTGGACCAAGCCCTTCTCCACCTACACGGAATTGCTGGTCAACTTTCCCTGAAAGCATGGAGGAGAGGGAGATAGGAGTGCAAAACATAGCTCAGATCCAGGATTCTTGCATCTCCTACTGAAACCTAACCTGTCATGGCTCCTCAGAGCTCCAGGGCAAGGGTGGAGGAGTAGTTTTTGTTTAGTAGTAGCAGCAGCAGCAGCAGTAGTAGTAGTAGTAGTAGTAGTAGTAGTAGTAGTAGTAGTAGTAGTAGTTGGTAGTACATATTTGCAATACAGAATAATCAGCTCTCCCTGGCCAGTCTCACAGGCTCAGCTCCACCTCAGACCTGGGGAACTGGCGGTTTAGAGGGAGCACAAGTGTGCGGTTCATGGTCGGGTTCTCATGTATGAGAATCCTGTGCTGGTGCTAGTCTGACAGGAGGTGAGCTCTAGTAGTGACTCAAGCAATGGGAGCAGCTGGCAGTGCAGACGAAGCTATCTCTTGATATACTACTGTTCCTCCTCTGCTTCTATGAGGTCAGGTTCTGGAGCTGGAGATCCCTGTGTAATCTCTTATAAGGTATCATTGTTAGAGATGTTTGTTTTTTTAAAATTTTTTTATAATTTTTTTATTTTTTAATTTTTTTTCTTGTTTCAGAAGTTTTGTTTGTTTATTTATTTATTTTTCTGGCCAGCTCAGCCTGACCTGAGGGCAGGGCTGGTGCAGCATGTGGTGCCAGGGATTGAACCGCAGTCCCTGTAGCCACCCAAGCTTTCCTAAGCAGGTGCTTTAGACCACTGAGCCATCCTGCCGGGCCCCTGTTAGAGACTTTTTTTTACTTCATAACCTGTTGTCCTTCGCGTCTTGAAAGCTTCTCAAAGCTACCTGGAATGTGCCATGGGGGGCCTGGGAGCCCACTCCCAAGTCTAGGGACTCCCTGAGACTCTTCCTCACTGGGCCCTGTATTTGAACTTGAGAGCACAAGACTGGGAGACTGAGCAACCGTCCCAGGCCTCCCCCAAGAGTGTACTGTCCTCTCACGTTTGCTGGAGGTCGCCATCAGCAGCCAAGCCCCGCATGCTTCAGGAAGGAGCCTCAGCGGCATTCACATCAGGAACTGAGTGTCTTGATCCCTTCCCCAGCTGAGGTGGCAATGCCAGAGCAGGGCCAAGTCCTGGTGGCCACAAGACAGGACACAACGTGCTCCAGGACACAGGCTGAGCAGGCACCAAAGGCAAGAGGATGTCAGGAGGAGAGGGCGTGGCCAGACCTCGAGGGTCGGAAAAGCAGGAGCTCGCCATCTTGAGCCGGATTCCTGGCCTTTGAGAGGAGATTGAGAATCACTTCCTACCGGACTGCACTGACCATCGTCACGGAGAAATGGATCCATAGAGACAATGGGGCGAGAAAGCAGTGGCTCCACCTGCACCAGCTGGGGTCCCACAGTGGGCATGATGAATGTCTGTATGCACAGCTAGATACTGATATAGAAAATATGTGCTTCTATCTATCATCTATGATAACAAAAAAGATCATCTGTCATCCAAATCTTTTTTTTTTTTTTTTTTTTTTGGCTTTTTGAGACAGGGTCTCACTATGCAGTTCGGGCTGGCCTTGAGCTCACTTTTATAGCCCAGGCTGGTCTTGAACTCTCACCGATCCTCCTGCTTCAGCCTCCCAAGTGCTGGGATTATAGGCGTGCACCACCACGCCCCGCTTGTCATCTAAATCTTGAACTAAGGCCATAGTGCAAAACATTCGGACATCACGCAACAAATTTCCCAAGACCAAATTATTCAATGCACCAATATTAGAACCTCCTTGAACTAAAATAATGTATTTGCAAGAATTGAGGTGAGTTATGCCATTTTATAAAATGGCCAGAAATAACCCTTGATACAAGCTAGATTTGGAATTTCAGACACTGGACTGAAGGTTCTTGGGACTACTCCCAGGTCACCAGCTGCAGAAAGCTCTCTTGTGGACAATGGGCCAGTGGTGGGTGATGCCTGCTGACACCCCCCAGGCCCCCACCCCACAGAAGTCACCAGCAGCCCCTGATGTTGGGCTACACTGAGCAGAAGCCCACTCACTGGGTAAAACAGGTGAGAGCGGCGACCAGCATGGTGACCCCAGGGACTGGGAGGCGGAAACCTTTAGACAGCAGCATACCCCGCGACAGGAAGCAAGACCAGCTGGGTTTTGCTAAACTGGAGCAGCCACCCCAATGAAGGATGCGTTTTGTCTAAACACTCTCCAGGGATTCTTGTTGTTGCTGACCTGAACATGGTACACAATCTATAAACAAAGCTGCACTGGAAGCCCGTGTGGGCTCTAGGCAGAGGAACTTGGAACATCTGTGGGCGGCATCCCTGATTAGGGATGAAGATTCCTACCTCCTCCACCACACCACACCACACCACACCACTCCACACCACTCCACACCACACACACACACACACACACACACACACACACACACACACACACACACACCACTACCCAGCACACAGCACACTGTAGGTTAAAATTGTTAGCAGGCAGGACCTAGAGGCCTGCCTTTTTTCACTATTAGCCCTAGGGGAGGGGGTGTTGAAGCCTTTAGGCTCTTTGACTGGGAGACAGGAACCTTCAGACTGTGTCCAAGACAGCAGCATACCAAGGACCCGCCTATTGCCAAGACAGCCCAACGGTTGGACATCAGGTTTCTCAATGAGACTGAACTCCACAGATTTGCAGACTTATAGGATCCTCCTGTTCTAGGCAATGCTTCTGTATTCATGATAAGCAAAACAGAGGCAGATAACTAATCTTAGCAATTCAGGATGTGACAACACATCCTGCAGAAATGAAGTCATGCCCTTCCCCCAGCTCACTGGCAAAGGCTCTCTCTCCAGGCATTATCAGAGCCTGGAGCCCAGACAGCTCCCGCAGCACCACCTCTCCTCCTTCAAGCCCTGTTCTTCCCCTCACCCCACAAGCAGAAAATCCCAGGGTCAAGGCAAGGGAGATAGTGAGGGTGAAGTCATTACAGCACCCCACCACAAGGAATCCTTCCGCCCAGCTCCTGAGACGGCACATGTACCGTGGACTCTCTTCTGCTTGCATTTCCCTGGGCCACCAGTTCTGATTCTCCCCATGCCTCCCTCAGAAGGATCCGGGTTGCTAAGAGAGCTGAGAGAACGCAGGGAGGCCAGGGGAGCCACTCTAGTGGCTCAGCAACATGGGGAAGCATCTTTTCTATTCCCTCAGTCACTGCTGGTGTTAGAGACTACAGGAGGGACTTGCCTACCACTTGTGACTCTTGACAGCAATTCAGAGAGCAGGAAGTGCAGGTGATTTCTCCCCTCTTGGGGTCTTTAGCCTCCCCTCACTGAGCATTCTGAGGCTATTGGTTTGCTTTGCCTTTTGCAGTGCTGAGCTCCAGGTCTCACACATGCTGGGCTGAGGGGCTCTCACCACTGGCTGTACCCCCAACCTAAGGAGGGCTGGAAGAGTAGTGGGTGTGTCCCCTGGGGAGCACATGAAAATGATGGCTATTTTAGACAATGTCATCTAGTCAGTGCCTGAATTTTAGAGGACAGTGATTTTTCAAGGCCTAGTCCTGTGTCTGCTTTCCTGTCCTAATGGAAATGAGCTCGCCTCACCTCCACCCTGGCATGCATCACTAATTAAATCTCAGATATACTTTTAAAGAATTTATTGGAGGGAGATCTGTGGATAGAATTCAAGAGAACCTTGAATTTGAATGAGGAGGATTGTATCTTGAATTGCTTCCATGAGCTTCCATGTTAATTATGAATATAAATGCCTTCACCATGAAAACTAGGGGTACCTGTGCCCTCATAACCACAGGTGCCCCAGATACTCTAGCATCTCCCTTACAAGTATTGCACATGTCACTAATGGTCAGCTTAACCATTTTTATATACTTGCATCTTTAGCAACTGCAATTATGGTTTTTCCTCTTAGAACATTCAGCAAAAATGCTCTGCACGTGCAGCACAAGTGACAGAAGTGTGAGGGCTTTGTCTGGCCCTATGGAGTCACTTGCTGTGTTTCTGGCACCCAGGCGAGTTCAGTGACAGTGGCAGTGGTCTAGCTAATATAGAGCTTATTGAATTAAAGGTACTGGGAAAAATAGTGAGGACTTATAAATCTATGGATTTTATTGTGCTTTTAGACTATAAAAGTAATACAAGCTTATAAAATAGCAGACATTAAATTTATACAGAGAGTAAGAAGGCCCCACTAGGGGTGGCAGTGTAGCTCAGTGATAAAGGACACATTTACGTGCATGAAGCCCTAGGCTTCACCCCAGCACCCAAACTAGGAAAGCTTCCTGACCAGTGGTGCCCTCTCCTCTCCTCTCCTCCAAGCTGATTCTCCTACCCATGGGTGCTCCCCTGGCTCTCTGAGGTGAGCCCTTCCAAAGCTTCTTCCATTTATTTTAAACATTTGGGCTGGCGAGGTAGATTTTTGCTTTTTGTTCTTACACAGATAACAAAGTGACTACTTGAATGTCTAACTTATAATTCAGTCACAAACCATCCAAGATTACGGGCAAAGGTGACTCATAGTGTAGGTAGGAAGCACAACTTGCATAGCAGCACATGATCTGCTTTTCATGCAGAAGAAAAAATCTCTAGATAATGTGGTTGGGCTAAAATCACTGTGTAAATGGCTCTAATATTTAAAAAGATTCTATTCAGGATGAGAAATAACCTTCACATACCAGGGGATGAAATAAGAGCCAAGCTCATGCCCAGAGACTACAGCAGATAGCCCAGGTGACCTGGCCTGGATCCCGTCAGCAGGGAGAAGACAGTAGGTGGCAAGAGACGTGAACCTGCTCGGATGGAAACCTCCATGGTGGGAGCGAGGAAGCCCAAAGGATCTGAAGCTTAAGATCCCCCAGGCCTGCAGATGAGTAAAGAGGAAGCGGAGGCCTACAGCAGCAACCGCCCTGGGAACGCCAGGGCAAGAAGCCAGGCAAGGCAGGGAGCATTGCAGCATAGACCTCCGGTTCCAGTTTCGACCCCAGACCCAAAGTGGGCAGATGCTGTTCCCCATGAGGCAGTGGCCCACCGCATTACACTGCGATTGCCTGGTCTCCAGGAGCATTTGGATAAGTGGGGAGAGGCTACACATAGCGTATGATCAGGGATCTCCTAACTGTCTGGCATTTGAGGATTCAAGTTGATGCAATGCGAAACTTAAGACAGCGTTCACATTGCCAGGAAACCTGCTTTGATCACTTACGTTTTTATCTTGCCTCATCTTTCCAAATCATTACCAACACAGCCGACCAGTGTCTTATCATCACTCCAACCAATGTCTTGTCAACATCTTAAATTCTAAGCTTTCCCTAGATTGTCATTTATTTACCAATCCTTCCCTAGCTCATAAAGGGTTCTCTCCCCTCCATTATTTCCCATCACAGCCAATGCCACAGACAATTTCTTGAACTCAAGTCATACAGTTGACTATCATTCTTCCTAAGGCTGACACCCTTCTGGTAGAATTTTGAGGTACCGTGGTGGGCAGAGGTTCAACTATGTGATGACTGACAAATAGCACAATACATGGAGGTGCTGACTTGCCCAGACATCCTGTTATCCCGGCAACTGTAATGTATTAACTTGGAAAGAAAGTGATAAATACTTGTAGTCTCCTAATCCAAGGACATAGTATGTTTCTGGTCTTTATGCAGACATTTGACATCTTTTAGGAAATGCTTCTAGTGTTGTACATATGAGCACATTCATTCACTAAGACTGCTGTGACAAACTACTACACATTGAGTGGCTTACACAAAAGAAATTTCTCACCTCATGCTTCTAGGGCCCACAAGTCTAAATTCCATGTGTTCGCACAGTGCAGTGTTGGTTTCTTCAGAGATAGGGAGGAAGGGCCGGCCAAATAGCTCAGTGGTTTAAAGTACCTGCAAGCAGGTGCAAGCGCCAGAGATTCAATCCTCAGGCCTGCTGTGCCAGTCCTGCCCCTGAGGCACACTGACACAGCAGTTGAGACTGGGCATGGTGGCATGCGCCTGTAATCCCAGCTCCTGGAAGGCTGTAAACAGGTGGGTAACTACAAGTTGATCTAGTAGTGAGACCCTGAACACCCTATAGTCCTTCCCTAAAATACAGAGAGAGAAAGATGAGCAGAGAGAGAGAGAAGAGACTTGGTCCTGGGCCACTCTCCAGTACCTGAAGGTTTGCGCCATCCTGGTTCCCCTGGCTTGTAGCAAGTCAGCCAGTCTGTCTCTTCCTCCCGGCATTCTGCCTGTGTGTTTATGTCCAAACTTTTCCTCTGGATGAGGTCACCAGCTGTGTGGGGCTCAGACCCACCCAGCTTCCACAGTGCCTCCCCATAATCAACCCATTCCTGTCAGTAGCAAGAACAGCAAATAGGGTCATTTCTGAGGACTGGAGTCAAGATGTCAACTTCTGCACTGGGGTGCAATTCTATTTATAAAAGTAGATGTCACCCATGTCTTTTTGCATTTATTATAACATGCTGCAAATTTTCTATAATAACTTGAATAGCATCTTCTTTAAATTACATTTTCCTGTTGCTGGTATTAGAAAAATGATGTTTTATAAATTTATTTTATTTTGATTTGTATAAATGTATTTTAGATCTAGCTATACAATTAAATTGCATTAACTCAATAAATACAATTTGTTGTTTCATTGATTGTCTTGGGTTTTCTACATAAATATAAAATTGCATCTTTTGCTCTTAAATATTTATATGATATTTTTGTCCTACTCTTGCTAGAATCTCAAGAACAGTATTGAAGATTTATGTTAAGTAGGTGTACTAGCAGTTTTTTCTGACCACACTATAAATCTTTCCCAAATTAAATATGTTTATCCCATATATGTTTTACATAATTTTAAATATTTGTTTATATGCTCTATTAAATCTTTATTATTTTTTATTTATTCATTTATTTATTTATTCTTTTTTTTTTTTTTTTTTTTTTTTTTTGAGACAGGGTCTCACTATACAGTTCAGGCTGGCCTTGAGCTCACTTTTGTAGCCCAGGCTGGTCTCGAACTCACACCAATCCTCCTGCCTCAGCGTCCGAGTGTGCCACCACGCCCGGCTCCCCATTTTTCAAAGGATACACACAAGCTGTAATCCTAGTGCTTGGGAGGCTGAAAACAGAAGAATCATGACGTGTGTGATCTGTGTAGTGAGACACTGTAGACACTGTAGACCTAAACACAGAAAGAAGAAAGGAAGCGCCCAAGGATTAAAAGCGCTGAGGGATTAAAACTTCCTGATCTCTTTTATTTCATTTCTGCAGAGAATAAATCCCAACTCCCTCGGCTACAGCAGGGGGGTTGCCTGCCCACCCTTGTGCCCAGCGAGATTCTCTGCTTTCATCTCAACTGCCCCTTCAAGTCGCATTATACTGTAAGAACACTGCCTCAGCGGAGGAGGACTCATTCTCATTTCTTTCATAGTTTGGGATACATTCAGAATACTGATTCCCGAGGGCAGCTTGTATTCTCTGAGAAAGATCACTAATTCTCTCTGGATTTCCAAGGGGGTGGACTTAAACCTGGCTAGGCTGTTGTCTTGCAGCGGAAGTCCTCCTGGCTCCGCACGCTGCTGCTGGTCTCTCCTCCCTTGATAGTGCTACGGGACCTTCAGATGTATATGCTCCTGCTGGGCTGGGAGATTATTTCCAAAGAATTGGGCTTTGGTTTCTTGGATATTAACTACAGGGTTTGTTTTCCACTTATTTCATGTTTCATAAAACTGCTGCATTTGTATTTTTTATTATTGTATTTATTTCCTTTCTTTAAATTTGCTTTGCCTTTTTTTCCAGCCACATGAGAAAATTTGTGGTTCAATTTCATTTTACTCTTGGAAGTTTCCCTTTAAATACCAGTAGGTTGTAAACTCTCCCGCAAGAGATACTCAGGCTGTACAGTCATTTCCAGTGCGTAGTTCCGCCCTCTGCTTACCTCCAAAGAGACTGGATTTGGATCTCATTTCCCTAGTTACACAAAACACTTTTAGAATCCTGTGTAAATCCAACCCTTTGGGGGAAAACTAAGCCAGGACTGCCTCTGCTCTCGGTTCCCAACTTATGCTGAAATCAGCTTCAAGCTGATCCAGTACTCAGAGAAAAGGAAATCAGGAACACGAAGGGGCCTGGCAGGACCAGACAGGGAACCCAAGCTGTCTGTGGCTTAGGAGGCTCAACTCAAAGGCCCAGACAAGCAGAAGGAGAGCCTGGGGTCTGTGCGTAGCCGTTGGTCACTGAGACAGGAAAGCCTCCCAGCCATCTGACAGGCTGGGAGCCCCGGGGAAGCATCATGCAGGAAACAGAGATCCCACAGCGACTAGAAGCAGTCACCTGGCCTCCCCACCCCAAGAGGCCTTTCATAGTCCGTAGGCAGCACTGATGTTGGCTTTAGATTATTTAGTATAGGTTAGAGCTGTAGATCCTTCCCACACCACTGCTGAAGCTCCATGCCCAAATTCTGCTCTAAACAACTGGGACCAAATGAAGAGCCGGCAAATAGGTTATGGGAAATGCAAACTTCTTCCTTCCCCACCAGTCTTTGGGTCCTAAAACCTCCTAAAGCCTGGGGCTTATAATCCCCTCACTCACTTTATCACAGCAGCCACACTGCAATTGTAACTCTCTTTGTTTCCCTGCAAAGCTTCCTGGGTGGCTATCATGTGTTTAATGTCCAGGTGACCCCATAAGTCTGAAAGGCACCAGGTCAAGACCTTTGGGCCCCATTCCTTTACCTTCACCAGCCACTCTTGCCCCAGTCCATCTGTCTCGTAAGCCCCATCAGCCCATCAAACTTTACAGCCAGCCCTCCGATCTGCCTAGTATCTGTTGGCTCAGGTCCCTGCTCAGCACAGATACACCCTGGGCAGCCAGACCGAGAGGCGACAGTTTCCTATCTATGTGCAATAAACTTGGACTCGTTAAGTATTCTTTTGGGTCTTTCCATTAGAGTCTCTTCTTTAAGCCAGGTCTGGCACTGCAGATGCACCAGACAATCTCTGAGATCTCAGTGCACTGGTCCTGAGAAGCTTCAGAGTCTGCTCACTGAGGAAACCCGAGACTTTTTTTCTGCAACAGGTGGGATCCCAACTATGGCTGTCAGGAAACTGGTTAGAGGCGATTCATGAGCTGTATCTCATGGCACCTGGCCTCTCACCCTGGAAGAAATTGGACACCTTCCCAAGGCAATGTGTGTGCCTCATGCCCTTTAAGGGAACCCAAAGCCCTTGCATACATCTCTTCCATGAAGCCCTCTGGGAAAGCATCACCCTGGGCAGCCCTGGGGAAGCCAACTTCTAGGGGCCCAGAGAACCCTGAGTCCCCCTGGAGGGACAGCCCCACCACACACAAAGTGAGCACAGCAAGGACCCACGCATATTCATGGCAGCACTATTCACAGCAGCCACGAACCACAGCATCCCAGGCACCCATTGGTGGAAGAGCAAACAAATAAATGTGTGCCATGTATGCAGCAGGATCTTAAAAAAAATAAAATACTCTGACACATACCATAGATGGCGTTGTGGAAAATGAAATAAACCAGTCACCAAAAAACAAAGTGTTCCACTCTACTTAGATGAGGTTATAAGAAAAATTGAATTAATAGAGAAAGTGGAATGGTACCCACTTTCTCGGCAATGGAAGCGCAATTAACTCTAATGAACTATACAATTAAAAATAATTAATATGGTAAATTTTACATTATGTTCTTTTATTATAATTAAAAACAAGAAAAATCTGTTCCATATGTATGACATTTGTGACATTTGCCTTCTGCAGTGCTTAAGTTGTGCTGGCGCTTGGAATTAAAATCACACATAGCAAAACACCCACCTTGTTGAGTCAGGTGCTGACAGTGTAGGAGAGAAACACCCTTCCGTTACTACTTCACAGTGTCTGTCCCTGATCTCCGTCTCTAGGCTCTATGACCTAGGAGCACTGGCTGGGGCTTAGGAAGACAGGCTCTGTCTTGAGAGAGCTGTGGGACTCCAGCTCAGTGGCCCTGGGATTGGTAGCTGGGCAGGAAAGAACAACAGGGAATCCCAAAGATTCTTCCTTTCTCTCATGAGATGAAATGCACACAGGATGCTAGAGCAGCTGCTAAATTCTCCCAGAGATGAGATTAGTCCTGGCTCAAGCATTTGCTCTCCCCACGTAGCTGGTGTGCGACAGTCACTTCTAACAGTGTGCATTGAGCCCACTGAGCCACACGCTGCAGCGGTAGGCAGGAGCTACTGAGACAAATGCTGCAGCAGCCACCCCCAAGCCCAGCAAATGGCAGCACTTATCACCAGGAAGCCCCCAGAACACTGGCTCTAGCAACGGGCCTAGGTAAAGTAAGGGGATATGGGAAACTCCCCATTCTACTTTTTTTGTTGATGAGGACCCCAACAGCACACAGACCTGGATTTGCAACACAGCACTACACAGGGCAGTGTTGGTAAATGAGAATGCAATGAACCCTACTGAACTAGACAATTAAAAATAATTAATATGGTAAACTTACTACCTACCCTACTACACAGGGTAGGTGGGTAAAGTGTCCTACACGGTCATAATCTGCATTCTGCTCATGACACTTCCATTTGGTTGTGCCCTGAAATGGCAACATGGTTCTTCCATGTGCATCAGCCTGGGTGTCAAAGAGGTGAGGAATGTCAAGGATCACCTGGTGGCATACAGGTTGACCAGCACAATTGTCAGAGGGGAACTTTGCTGTTGTGACTTCTCTTTGTAATTGATGGCTTCCTCCCAGCATGGTGCCTGGGTTCTTGACAGGGAGTTAGGCAGGACAAATGTCACTTTTTTTTTTTTTTTTTTTTTTTTTTTTTTTTTTTTTTTTTTTTTTTTTTTTTTTTTTTTTTGTCTTTTTGAGACAGGGTCTCACTATGCAGTTCAGGCTGGCCTTGAGCTCACTTTTGTAGCACAGGCTGGTCTCGAACTCGCACTGATCCTCCTGCCTCAGCCTCCCGAGTGCTGGGATTACAGGCATGCAGCACCACACCCAGCTAAATGTCACTTTTTCTAATGGGAGTACTGAACAGTCATTTCTACCAGTGATGTCAACCCACATGAAGAGGCAACTCTGTTTGGCAAGAACACCCAAGGATGGTCCTTGGCTTACTAACAGTTGTGCTTGAAAGCTTTGGAATTTATGATGAAGCAAAGTGAGTTCAGTGGAGACTGCACTTCAATTTTTTATTAAGTCCTTTCCAGAGCTGGCTGTAGGACCCTTACTTGCAAGGAAAGTGACAGGAGTGTGCCACAGTGCCCAGACAGCCCTGTGATCAGGAGAACTGTAGCTCCACAGTGGGCTGGGTTGCTGAGTTAGGACATGCCGAGTAGGTTAGGCACAGAAAATGCACTTTCCACAGATGAGCTTTCCTCTTTTTTTTTTTTAATTTTTTTTAAATTTCAGAACCTTTATTTGTTTATTCACTCATTTTTATGGCCAGCTCAGCCCGCCCCGAGGGCACGGCTGGTGCAGCATGTGGTGCTGGGGATCAAACCGTGGTCCCTGAAGCCGCCCAAGCTTTCCCAAGCAGGCGCGTTAGACCACTGAGCCATCCCGCCGGGACCCCATGATGAGCTTTCCTCTTATGACTGGTTTCCTGGGACGAAGAGTGGGGTAAATCCTAGTACTACACTACTCCTTGATGATAGACCACTCTCTCGGTCCCCCAATTTCCAATGAACTTGGGAGGGTGTGAGGGTTACGTGGCAAATGCAGACAAGCTTCTTGATACTTGCTTCTCCACTGGTGAGTATTTATTGTTGATCTTGCAACCCTACTGACAAAGAGGTGGGTTAACATTATTACTATTGCTCAAGCAAGGAAAATAGAGCACAGTGAGATTCTGAGAGTTTAAGGGTACCAAGCCAGTTGGGGAAAAAGAACAAGACAGCAGAGAGCCTTTGACAAGCTTAGGAAGTCTCCTGATGGCCCAAGAAGACAAACAGGGCTTTTATTTTCCTTGTGGAGAAAGCTATTGCTAAGAAAGATCCTAGAGAAGAATCACAGAAGAAGGTCATGCCCTGGACGGACCAGAGAAAGGGAGAGACAGCAAGCAGGAGGCAGGGAGGGAAGAGGTCAGAGAGAAGATCACAGTTTGGGGAAAACCCCAAATCAGCCAATGTAAAAGTGCTAAGGAATACATCTTTGGTAGCCTAGGATATTTGTGTGCTGGTCCCACAGAGCCCCAACACCTCCCCAGCACCTCTCAGCCAGAGGGGACACCTGACTGAGGACAAGCCCTGCACATAGCTTCTTCCCTACTAGAAGCTGCAAAACCTGCCCCCTTTCAGAGTGCTGAAGAAGATGGCACAGGCTGGTGAACAATACCTAGGATGGCAGACTTGGGCCACATGCTTGAGGACACGGCCTCAGGTGGGCCTCGGGCCCTCTTCCTTGAAGACTTGTGCGGAAGCTGGGATCGCTCCAAGGGCATTGCCCAGTGCCTCCCCTTTGTTCCCTGTGTGGCCTGAGAATACTTCTTTACTCGGTAGCCACTGCTCAGGACACTCTGCTGAAAGCCTGTTTTGGAGCTAGGGCATGTCTCTGAGGTGAACTGGGCCCAGGCAGGGGAGGATTAAGGTTTCTTACTTGTCTATGTCCCCACCACCCACCCACCTAAGAATTGTCAATAACACAGAGCTCCAAACAACTAGAGACGATAGGGTGAGTGTGTGTGTGTGTGTGTGTGTGTGTGTGTGTGTGTGTGTGTGTGTGTAGCAACTAGACCCAGTGATGCACTTCTAATGAATACAATGCCACTCTAAGAGACCACCTCCAAGGTCACCTGGCGCCTGGCTTTTGCTCCTACTTCCGCTCTCCTCTGCCTTCTCTCTACTTGCCCATTATCTGAAGCCAGCTGGCCTGGTGTACAGCCCCACATGACAAGGAACTGAAGTCTCTTTTCAACAATTGTGCTAAACTGAAAATGGCCAAGCACTAGCGTGTACTTGGAAGCCCATTATTTTCCTGTCAAGCCCTGAGAGAGCAAAGCTGTAGCCAAATCTCAGTTGTAACTGGTGAGAGATCCTGTGACAGAGGCTCCAGCTTGGCCTCAAGTGGATTGCTAGACCGCACACATTGAGACAGTGACTGCTGTTGTCTGAATGCATGGGTATGTGGTTAACATGTTACAGATCAATATATGAGAAAGACAGATCTGAGTACCAGGGAAGCTCTGTGATAACAATGCATCCAAAATGTCGATGTGGCTATAGAACAGAGTGGCAGATGAAGGTTGGGAGAATGTCGAAGAACAACGCTGAAGGAAGCATACATGTCCTTAAACTGACAGCAGAAATCTTGAGTTCATGCCATGGCAGGTGCAAGAAAACCTGAGCAATGTGGTGTGGGGCACGGGAGGGAGGGAGGGAGTCCCACCGTGGAGAGGTAGAAGCGGTCACAATGCTGCTGTCTCACTGCTGGCTGTGGTCTCTCCTAGAAGCAGACCTCATGAAGTTACTATCTCACTTCTTCTGGCTGCTTATTTAAAAAGTGAAAGGAAAAAGACAAATTTCAGGAAATTGTCAACACAAAGGAGTCAAGACTGAGTGGTGCTAAAAGTCCCCATCCTCTTCAGATAGCAAAAACTGCTAAAATTAAGAAAGGACTTCTAAGCAACATGCAAAGTTTGTCTAGAAATAAAACCACTAGTGTGATTAGTCAGCCTTTTGCTAAGACCACAGAGAGATCAAAGCATCAGAGGAGTATAAGAACACGCCAGAGGCCTTTAAAGAGGTGAAGCAAGCACTGAGAGGTTCCTTGAAGCAGAAAAGTGTCCCCAGCCATTTCAGAAGTTGGGGGTGACAAAACTTACTTCAAGGAATGTGCGGTTGTGGTAACAAAGCAGCCCCAGCAGGAGTCACAGAAGACTTGCCATACACTTGAGGCAAGTACACAAGATAAAACACTGCCAACTTACCCTGAAAGTGACAGAACTAAATGGAAAGAGGACGTTGGGCCCCCAAAATCTACCGGCAGAGACCAGTAAATGAGAGAGATACCCAGGGGTAAACAACTCCTAACTTTCACAAAAAAATTAAGGATGTCTAAGAGGACAAACATAAGCACCCAGAGTGTGGAGTTCAGAGATGCAGAAAATTGGGCTCAGCCTCCAGACGTAATGTTCACCAGCTGGATTTCAGGTCTGCTGTGGACCAGGGCTTCCCATGTATTTCCTACGTTTTCCCTTTGTGAACAGGACAGTTTATACTGTTTAGCCCCATGCCTGTCTCTGCTGCATCCTTCATACATTATAGAAAGGAAGCTTGGCCCTTTAGCTCCCAGCCACACTGCAGCAGCTCCCCAGGCAGAGCCTCACAGAGCATGGACGTCAACGAGATCACACGACTCTCTGCTGGGAGCTGCTGCTGTTGCAACATGAGGAGACCTTTGGAGACCTGGAAGGGAGCAGAAGTCCTGGAGGTCAGAGAACAGGCGGGGAAGATGGCCCCCATTGGTCTCTGCCTTGCAGTATCCACCCCACCTAGAACAATCCTCTCTGTGTGGTGAGGGAGGGTGATGAGACCGGATACCACCCGTGTTGTAGGGAAACTGTGCCTACCTGTCGCTCTGTCCCTCCTGACTTCCACCCGCACCCCCTGCTTCCCTGGACTGCTATGCTCCCCCCGGCTCCCCCCGCGCCCTCTAGAGCCATCGCAGAGCCCTTACCTTGAGCTCTGGCTTTGGAAATTAACACAGAACCCGAAAAGGCTGGGCAGAGGCAGCCATGGTTCCACAGGCTTGCTGCTGCAGCCACTCTGGGTGTACTAAGGCAGGAGAATCACAAGTTTGAGTCCTGCCTGGGTCACTGAGCAAGATCCTGAATCAAAATACAAGTGCTGGGGATGTAGGCCTTCAGGGAAGGCCTTTTCCTCAGGGAACGGCCCTTCAGTACAGTCCCCAGGATCTAAACAACAGACCAGCAGATGTAAGCACCCACCCTCCCCTGGCAGAGGTACCAGTGGCCGAAATTCCTCCACCTGCTGAAGGTTACTTATGGTCCTTGACAGGGCTGAAATGACTCACTCAAGCACTTGTTGCTAATCTCCAGCGAAGGAGACAGAAGGCAGGTGGCCAGGGGGCGTGAGGGGCACTGATGAGGAGGGGACCCAGCTTGTTTGCCATCCAGGAGGTAGGGTCATGGGAGCTGAGCACAGAGCTCCAGTCACATGTGTGCTCCCACCTGCCTCTGTGACAACACAAAGAGAGTAGGGTCCAGGACAGAGAAGGGTCCCTGGGACTTTGTGTCACCCTTCTTACCATTATGAGGGCTTTCTGCAGACACAGACCCTTGGGGCATGTGGGAAGCCTCTGCTCAGGGGCTGGAAGTGGCTGTGGACATGTGCAGCAGCGTCCACATGTGGGCACACATGTGTACTTGCCAGCATGCTGTATCTGGGCCCAGGCATGCTCTCACACATGTGTTTCTTCAGTCTTCACCAGCAGAATGAGCAATGACTGGGTGCCCTCTGGCTGCGCTGAACTCTGCATTGAATCCTCACAAGCAACACAGAATTTCCAGACCAAGGACCCCAGGTACAGGCAGCAGAGTCCCTCCCCCAGGGCTGTGGAGGGCACACAGGTTTGGGGGTGCACACATGAGGACTGAGATCCCTGTTCCACCCCGGCATGACCTTGTGGTCCCTGCCCTCTTTTCTGTGCTGTGTGGGCCTAAACTGCTTGCCTGTGGCCCTTGGGGAATTGGAAAGCTTTCCTAGTGGAAGGGGCCACCTGGTGATCAGTGGACACCAAGCGTCCCAAGAAAGGGCACACTGCTTCCTCATTGACCACACAGATATTTCCCCCATGTGTGCTCTGTGCCAGCGCTGTGCAGAAGCCAATCAGCTAGGTTCCAGGAAACAGAGCTGAGGGAGCATTCGTGTGATTTCTAGAGGTTTCTGAGGGGTGGGGGAGGACTAAGGTAGGAGAAGGAGGTGGCCAGGGTGCAAGTTGAGGCCAAGCCCCAGCTTAGCCAGCCCCACTCTGCCCCAGGCCAGCCCTCTGAGGAAGGAAGCAGAGCCTCACACTACATACCAGCCAGGCTCCAGCTAGGCTGGAGGGCCTGACCTTGAGGACCAGAAGCAGCCCAGCCAGGTCTGTTCCCACTGACCCATTCTCAGGGACAGTCACAGCAGGAAAAGAACAGCCATCAGAGCCAGGAACACAGGCCCCTGGCCAGCTACCTCCTGGTGGCCTTTTACTTGCAGATCCCAGGCCAGCTCAGGCCACGCATCCCACTGCCAGCAGAGGATGTGGGCATGGGTGCTTGGGAACCCTCCAGAGGCCCAGCAGCACATGCCTTAGCAATCCTTCTGGAGAACACCACACCGGTATAAGGAGCATGTCTCCTTAACGAGGACAGGTGAAGACGGAGCACTCCCACCTCCTGGTGAGTGTCACAGGGCAAACCTGGAAGTGCTGGTCTCTACCAGCAGTCTTGTAGGAAAAAGGCTGCTGCCTCCCAGAGCCATGAATATGGCGGTATGTGCAACAGCACCTTCACCTGGATCCTAGCACCCTCATATGCTGCTAGGTGTCCACTGGGAGAATGCCTTCAGGTATAGGGAGACAGAGTAGAAGGGAAGAATTTCAAACCCCTTCTGCCATAGGCCAAGTTATGTCCCTCCGAAGAAGACATTTAAATCCTAACCCATGAAACCTTTGGCTGGGTCCCTCTTTGAAAATCAGGTCTCGGGCCCAGGCGGGGATGGTTCAGTGGTCTAAAGCACCTGCTTAGGAAAGCATAGACAACCGCAGGGACCGCGTTTCAATCCCCGGCACCACATGCTGTGCCAGCCCCATCCCCAGGACAGGCTGAGCCGGCCATAAAAAAATAAACAAAGAAAAATTAAAAAAAAAAAAAAAAAGAAAATCAGGTCCCCACAGATGACCAGGTTAGAAAGACTCATCCGAGGAACCCCCAATCTGATTGGTGCCCTTATATAAATGGGAACTCCAGATACATAGAGGGAGAGAGGGAGAAAGCCACATGGAGATGTGGAGGGAAGACATGCCCACGATCACCAGCTAGCCTCAGAGTGGAGCGAAGCCTGGAGCAGAGTCCCCTCCCAGCCCTAGACAGATCCAAGCCTGTAGCACCCTCATCTGCGACTTCTGGCCTCCAGACGTGAGACCGCGGCTGCTGAAGCCACCCAGGCTGCATGTATGCCCCGCAATAGCTGTCCAGTCATACAGGAAGCAGGCAGTAACTACTGTGCAGAAGGAAGCCACCAAGCCTCCTAGTGGTGCCAGCATCCAAGTGCCCCTCCCCCAGCACAGTGGGAGCATCCCTCACCTCCTAGAAGGCCTCCCCAGCCTGGCAGCTCCACCGCCACAGGAAGGAGTGTGGGGAAATAACCCTTCCACACTGGGGACAGCCCACTTCCCAAAGCCTCCAGCCAACACTTTTACCCTTAATTTTTCAGCCCAGAGCATTTTATAGGAAATATAATCCACATGACATCTAGTCGCTGTGCCTGAGCTCAGCAAAAAGTTGTTTTGTAAGAAACATTTCAAGTCCACCAGAGGCCTCTCTTCTTAGAAACAGGAAGTTGTTGTTAGCCAAGAATAAATAAACTTGGCATCCAGCTGGTTAGTTGTCCACACAAATCTCTTGACAGGCTTTTGCTGACTTCTCAGTCACAAGCCAGATTGTTTCAGATACTTTTCCGTGGACTGCTGACAAGTGAGCTCACACTAGACTCACCCGCTCACAGGACCTCCACAGACAGTGTCTGTAGCCCACTCCCTTCTGCTCAGGCCCTGTTCACACAGAGTGCAAGGCCAGGAGCACTGGGAAGGACAATGGGACAGTGGCAGTCCCAGTGACACATCTGCCAGAAGCATAGCTACTGCTATTTGATGGCAGGGTGCTGTGATGGAAAAGCGTGAGTGCAACGTTCTGGGCACAGCTCTCAGCTTTCCTAAACTCTGGAGTGCAGTTCTGTCAAGGAAGAAGGCTCAGATCCCTGTTAGCTCTTGGATAGCCCTTGGGACCTGTGATTTGGAGCCAGGCTTCTGCACTGGGAGAAGCCCAAGGCATGTGGAGAGGCACAAGTGTACACACCATGCAGGAGCCCAAAGGGAGAGCACAGCCAGTACTGCTACAGTGTGCAGAGATGAAGGTGCTGACCCAAATATCCATTCAGCACAGCCTGCCGGTGCCTCTAGTCTGAGCACATCTAATGGCTCCTGAGACCAAGAGAACCCAAAGCATGCTGGGAAAGAGTACTGAATTATGGTTTGAAACTACTAAGTGTTATGGTCCTTTATATGTAACCATAGATGACCAGAACAGCAACAAGATGAAACCACAGCAATGGGATGAAAGTCCAAGTGTAGTAAGAAACTACTGGTTTTCTCCCACAAGGTGACACTGAGTCCTGAGGCAGGTGGGCAGAAGCCAGGCTGGGGAAAAGGGTGGAGCTGTTACCACAAGGTGCTCAGGGCATGATCTAGCCCATGTGGCAGTTGTCAGAAGAGAAGGAAGGAGGAGAGGAGTGGGGTGGAAGCTGTGTGTATGGGGAGGGACAGCCACTCTAAAGTCATGTTCAGCCTTCCAAAGTTTCAGACAGGAAGCCCAGAAGTCCGAAGCAGAAAGTACAGAGGTCTGACTTCCCTGCTGCACAAGGCAGAAAAGCGTTGGCGTGGGAATCGGAAAGTGGTGGAGATGTGTGCATCTCCTGGGGACGTTCCCTGGGGAAGGACACTGGGCAGGACCTGGGCTGCCAACAAGGTCCTATAGGACTGAGCTCCCAGCGCCTCTACAGGCCTGTGGTGGACTAGTGAGTGTCGGAAATTCAGAAGTAGAGTTCTGCACAGTGATGCTCCAGTTTATTGGAAAATTAATCACATCACTTGCTGGTGGTAACTTTCTCTGAAGGGATAAGCGGCACAGTTATCCCTGTACCTGATTTGCCACTGACTGCAGATGACCCACTCAGTAACTTGAGAAAGTTTCTCCCACTTTTGTCCTCAACAGAGTGCTTGGGAGTACTTCCAAATTTATCCCTGGCCTCAGAAAAAAATGTACATCCCATGACCCTGGGTAGCTACCTTGGATCAGAAGTCACAAATGGGCACACAGTGCAGAAAACACACACAGCTTTCCCTCCCTCTCCCCACACAACTTCAAAGTAAGCAGATAAAAATGGAAAAGGCCAACCTTGCCGCCAGTTTATGAGCCCATTCTGAAAGGCTGAGGGGATGCCAGAGATGGAGACCCAGCCCTCAGGGAGACACTGGAGCTTTGTCTGGCAGAGTCCCGGGCCCCAGATGAAGTGAAGAGGTGTAGGGGCTGTTCCTTCGGTGCATGCGCTAGTGTGGTCCACAACCAAGACTAGTGTTACCATCCCAAAACCAGCCATGCCTGTCCCAGTGCTGCTGTTCATGGTTCAGCGTTTCCCTTGAGGAAATTTGACTGTGAAAATGAACATTTTACCCAACAAAATCCAGATGCCGATTACAGGAAGACCAACAATAGATTTGTAGTGCGGCAACTTGAGCTAAAATGTGTCAACAGCACTCACTGCGTCCTGGATTTATAGACAGTGCCTTCCCATGACTTCTACCCTGGGGACCAGCCAGCAGATGCATGGCAGATGAATGTTCGCAGATAGCCTGCTGCAACACTGAATGTTCTGCCACTTGCTCCAGTTGGAAAGAATTAAGGCCAATGTAAATCTTGCAAGCAAAGCATACGCAAGAATGATGCTTTAATTATAAATGCATTTATACTTCTGAAAACATATGTTACAAGGAAGGAATCTCCTTTCAGCAGTACAACATATATGCTACATGTCCCATACCCCCCTTTCTCTACTGCTGGCCTCACATATTTTCATTTGTAAAATCAACCTATTTTCATAATTAGTAACATGAACATGCTTTAACTCACATAAGGGTATAAACTTACACTTCACTAAATTTTGGTAGACTGTAAAGAAAAATAGAGCACAGAATCAAGACATTTGTAGAGCCAGGCATGGTGGCGCACACCTATAATCCCAGCGCATGGGAGGCTGAGGCAGGAGGATTGTTGTAAGTTCAAGATTAGCCTGTGCGACAAAAGTAAACTCAAGGCCAATGTGAACTTCCTGAAATGCATATTGAGACCCTGTCTTGAAAAGAAAGGAAAAAAAAAAAAAAATATCTGAGATATGTGCAACTATAGGAAATCTATCATACAAATATGCACAAATACACAGTGGCTGGCTTCTCCCCGCAAACAGAAGCCCAATGAAGAATGATGGAATGGATGCTCTGGTTCCTTGGAGTAGAACCAAAGTGAGAAAACAGCACCATGATATAGGTGTGGGGCACACAGAGGTGGACAGACCGGCAAGGTGAGGCAACGTTGCACACACGCATTCCTGAAGGTGCTCACCCACTACGCTCATAAAAACTCCCACTCAGACAGGAGCCAGAGTCTATACACACTGTACAGTCCTTTGGCCTAAGCAACCACACGGTCCAAGCCATGTTGAAAGAGGGTGACCAGGGTGGTCACTGTCCATAACAGAGCAACCACACAGCTATGAGTTAGGTATTGCAGCCACTGGCATTTGATTTCCCATCCGCATGGACGACATGGATCCGAAGGCCCTCCAGATATTCAAAGGACACCCCAATCCCCTTGAGCAAGACAAAATTCATATCCCTGACTTCTAAGCACTGGCTACTCTGCCTCTTTGGATCCTCTCTTTGACTCAAAGCTAAGGGAAATCTGACTGATATTTACCACATCAGTGAGCGCTGGTCCTGCCCAAGATGTGACAAGAGAGGAAACACCGGTGGAAACCAGAAGCCGTCTTTCTGGACTTTGAAATCACCTGCTATGGGCTGAGTACATGTGATTTCCTAAACTTCACAGGCTGAAACTCCTACACACAGACGCACACACACACACACACACACACACACACACACACACACGGTGACAGTATGGAGAAGTGACTGGCTCATAGGGCACAACTTCCGGAATGGGTCAGTACCCTTAGAAAGAGGCCCCAGCAAACAACCTGCTCTTTCTAGCCACAAAGGCACAAAGTAAGACAGCTGTCTGCGGTCTAGGTGAAGGGCTCTGGCAGACTGAAGCACACTGCAGCCTTAGTCTCAGACTTTCAGCTTCCAGACCATTAAGAACTAAATTCCTGCTGCTTATAAGCCCTGCACCATGCAGGACCTTGTCACATCAACCTGAATAGACAGAGCCAAATCATGTGACCAGAGGTCTACTACTGAGGCTTCAGGATCTAAAACATAAATTGCAAAGGTGAAATAAATTGGATAGGTACAAAATAAAGTAAATACACAGTAGAAGAATGTTAATTATACATCCCAACAATTTAATCACATCATAATGAATGTAAGTGCCAAGACATTAAGTACCGGCTGGCCAAATAGCTCAGTGGATTAAAGTGCCTGCAAGCTGGGCCTGGCAGGATGGCTCAGTGGTCTAAAGCGCCTGCTTAGGAAAGCTTGGGCAGCTGCAGGGACCGCGGTTCAATCACCGGCACCACATGCTTCGCTGACCCTGCTGTCAGGGCAGGCTGAGCTAGCCATAAAAATAAACAAACAAACAAGAGTTCTGAAACAAGAAAAAAATAAACTGAAAAAAATTATTTTAAAAAAAAGTGCCTGCAAGCAAGAGCAGGGTGCAGGGATTTCAATCCCTAGACATGCTATGCTGGCCCCGACCCCAGTGTGCGATGAGACAGCAACTGGGACTTGACATGGTGATGCACACCTGTAATCCCAGCTCTTTAGAGGCTGTAAACAGCAGGAGCACTATGAATACGATCTAGTTATGAGACCCTGAACACCCTACAAACCCTTCTGTAAAATACAAAAAAAAAAAAAAAAACTTTTAAGAAGAAGAGGACTTTGGGTAGAATTATTTATAGTAATGATACTGTTATACTGATATCAAAAAGTTTCCATTTTAATTATCTTAGTATTTCAACAAACGGTACACGGCCATGGTTCAAATGCAAAGACATGGACATACAGAGGGCACGGAAGATGGCGGAGCTTCCTGGCTGCCTTGGAGATTGTTGCCCAGCTGGGTACTAATCTACATAAATGCAGCAGTCACATAACAGGGAACTTCACCCTGTCTCCAAAGCCTGGCTTTACGCACAAAGTGACATCATATTACACAAGCTTCCCTGTGGCAGCTAGAGCTGGAACAGCACATGTTTTTTTAATAGACAGCATCAAGGCACACAGCCCAGAAGTCACACCACTCTCAATTTCCACAAGCAGCACATGAGATAGTCTACCTCTCTGCAGTTCTGTGTACCTTTGCTGTTGACGTGGCTCTTTCTTCCAGGCTTTCCCTAAAATGCAGTCTACATGCTGAAGCACACACAGATCAAATCCACCCTTGGAATATTCTCCATTCCTCCCAAAGCCCACCGGCTCCCCTCTTCCCCAATAGGTGTGTGTAAAGTATTTGTGGGTGCTGCCAGTAGCCCTCCAGATTAGTTGTACCCACCGTGGGTCTCCAACAGCAGCAGGTGGCAGTTGGTGTCTCTGGACTACCCTACCCCTGCTCCTTGTCATTTTTTTCCACATGAACCAATATGATGGCTGCATATGACTCCATGAAAAAAAAAGGCATTTCCTGGTGTCTGAGGAAGTTAAACACCCTTTCATGCTCTTGGAGAGATTTAAGTTTCCTTTCTAGAGTCACTCCTATTTTTCTGCTAAGTTGTTTTATCATTTTATATTAATATATGAAAGTTTGTTACATATTTTGAATATGAGTCCTTTGTCAGATCTACATATTGCAAATATCTTTTTTTTTTTTTTTTGTCTTTTTGAGACAGGGTCTCGCTATGCAGTTCAGACTGGCCTTGAGCTCCCTTTTGTAGCCCAGGCTGGTCTCGAACTCGCACCAATCCTCCTCCCTCAGCCTCATGAGTGCTGGGATTACAGGCGTGCGCCACCACGCCCAGCTGCAAATATCTTTTTTTTAAGAATTTTTTTATTTTTTATTTTTTTCTTGTTTCAGAAGTTTTGTTTGTTTATTTATTTATTTTTATGGCCAGCTCAGCCTGCCCTGAGGGCAGGGCTGGTGCAGCATGTGGTGCCGAGAATCGAACCGTGGTCCCTACAGCCACTTAAGCTTTCCTAAGCAGGCACTTTAGACCACTGAGTCATCCTGCTGGGCCCCAACATATTGCAAATATCTTGTCCCATTGTGAGACCTTGTTTTCATCTTGTAATTTATCTTTTGGGAAGGAGACAAGCTTACTAGCAATAGAATCCTCCTGGTCAACATTTCCCCTTTATGTACTTTTTATGTTCTGTTTAAGAAATGCTTGTCTCCTCCAGGGTCACAGAGACAAAATAGTCTATTCTCTTTTAAACTGTATTGGTTTTGTCTTTACCACTTAGAAATATTAACAGTTCATGCATTTCAGAGGACAAAGATTAAGATGCAATCTCCTCTGTTTTGGTATCTAATTGAATAAGTGCAAGTGTGTGTGGGGGGGGTTCCCTCTGTGGCTGCAATATTCTTTTTTTGCAGAAATCAAATAATCCATGTGTAACTGTACATTTCTGTCCCTGGACTTGGCTTCCCCCTTACAATGCCCTGCTTCTGCACCACTCTCCTGCCCTCTGTCTCCTCCCCTCATAGTGTGTCTACCAGATTTATTCTGTTTTCCCAAAACCACCTTGGCTTTTGGCAGTTCCTTTGGATTTCCTACAATTTAGAATCAGTTTGCTAAATTTTCAAAACAACAACAACAAAAAATGTACTGTTAAACACACTATCACATACACTGATATCATTTAAAATAAATCCCATGGCCAGAGTATAGTATTGACACTTCTGAAATGTCTCACAAGTGTGACACTAGCAATGGCAGGAACTTTCCATGATCTGGGAGTCTCATCCTCTGCATAGGCCCCACAGCCCTGAGAGGAGAACACAGGTAACAGTCACTATACTTCAGCACAAATTTCACAAGGAAGAGGTTGGAACTCCAGTGGGTCTACAGCCTGCTCCCCTCTTGGCATGTTATGGAGCAATCATGACTGTAATTTTGTGTTCCTTTGGGTAGTCAGTACATAGCATCAGATCCCCAAAACCCAGGTTCCCTGGCCTGTTCCCTCCAGGAAACACCACACAGCTCCTTGCCTTAACGTTATAGCTTCAGCGTCCAAGAACACCTCACCACTTTTTAGACCTCCTCCACATCAGCCTAGGGCTGCAATCACCCTGCAGCAGGCCTCAAAGGCAAGGAGTGAAAGTTAGCCAAAAATGAGGCCACTGTGGGTTGAGATGTAGTCATTTGGGCCACCAATCTGAGTGAGTGGGTGCCCTGGGTCATAGCCTTCAGAGCCACCTCACTGTGGAGAGACCCGCAAGACCACCAAGGTGGTTCACACAGATGGGTGGCCTTGGCCACACTGGCTGGACACCCAAACTGGCCACCAGGGCAGCTGCCACCTGCTATGGACCTGAAGAACCAACTTCCCTCTATCCTGACAGCGCCCCACAGCCCTGTGAGGACTCCCCAGTGCAAAGTCTGAATATGCTCAGGTTTTTTCCAAGAAGAACTCACTCGGCCTGGCCTGGGGAAATTACAGCAAAGCCCCGGAGGGCTGGCTCCAAACAGCTTTGCATGCGCTGCCTCTGACCATTCCTGGGCCTCTCACCACTTCCTGTTCCTGTCAACATCACAGAAAATACCTCCCTTGCTTCCACCTCGGCCCTACAGTAAATCAGAAAGAAATCAAGGCTGCTGGCAAGCAGTTGCCCACACTCTACTCAGAGCCAGACCCTGCCCTTTCTTAAATGTCACATTTAGCAGTGAAGAGCAACACAAATGCAGTTCATGGCATTTTGAAAATCAAAATATTCATAAGCCACTTAGCCCAAGACCCAGCACCTCAGTGCTGATAGAAGTTGGTCAGCATCTGACACCTCTGGGGCCCTGGAGAGTCCTTAGATAATGTTTGCCTTCTCCAAGGTCACAGAGACAAGACATTGTTCTCTTTTAAGCTTTATTGGTTTTGCCTACAGACCAGTGCCTCAAAGGGGACTATTGTCTCCCAAAGTGATCTTTACAAAAACCCAAGCTGAGCTATCATCTCTGTTCAGACTTCTGTGTTCTGCCTCACACATGCACTCCCTGTGCAAGGCTGTCCTTCCTTACAGAGGCTGCACTGACGGGGCCAGCCAGTTTGTACTGTCATCCCCTAAAACTGGGAGGTACATAAAGTCAACCTGACTCAGGTTTTTCATGATGACAGTGAAGAGATGACTGGTATATTGTGTGAACAGGAAATGGTACCCAGGGGTGGCATCTCTGGCCAGTGCATATGAGCCATGCTGCTCATGTCCTCCTGCAGCAGCTGGAAGATGGAAAATCTGTGAGGTCACTTTTCTGACCACGCACGCAGAACTCAAGTGACATAGTCAACAAACGTAAAGAACAAAGAAGTTGCTTGTCCATTTATTGATCAGTTGCCACAGAGACAGTAGGACACACTATAAATTATGCTCAAGGGGCCAAATACAGAGGTTATTTTGTGGAGCCAAGGAATTGTGCTCCCTCAAATTGCACGCCTTCTGAGTGCAGAGCATCCCGTGGACAGAGGAAGCAGATTCGAAAGGATATGCCAAAGCACAGCGAAGAGAAGGGTACAAACTAAAGACATCTCACCTACTACAGATGACGAACAAGGGGCCACAAACCAGAGAGGAAGGAGTCACCCACTGCCACCTGAAGCAGGAGGTGCAGGAGGTGAGGCCTGAGTGGAAGTGCAGGAAGGGGAGCCTGGGTGCGGAGCTGGACAGCGCTGGTAGCAATTAGCAAGGAAGCGGCTGGAACCCGAACCCTGCAAGGGGTGCTAGACACAGTGGGTAGATTCTGAGCAGGCAGAGCAGAGCCATTTATGGCTAAAATGCCAGGAGCAGGCCAGGGAAGAAGAGATCCAAAGCACAAAAAGTGATTCGGAGTCACGAGCCACAGCACGAAGGGCCCCAATCCAGCTGGGCCATGGCCAGTGTTAGGAAAGGGAAGCACAGCATGGACTCAAGGACCTGTGCTTTTCCCCAGGAGGAGTATCTCTTCGGGCCTGGCATTCAGATCGCAGACCCGGGAAGCACACCAACTGCAGCTGTCTCTGTCCACACACTCTCCGTGGCTTTCAGCCTGCTCTGAACAAGGCCCAAGGGTGGCCTGCTGGTAACTTCTCATCCTAGGACAGGCAGAGGACACATGCAGGAGAGAGTGCCCCCTGCTCAATTTGGCAAAGTTGCCTTAAAAATTAGTGTGTAGTCTAAATTTTCTCTCAATCCCCAAAGATTCTAAAGATTCCAGCTGTCTTCTCCAATTCTCTCTCTTTCCTCAATAATATATCCAGATTGGCACAATCCTTTAAAATAACCAGTACGTTCCCTTAGTAGTGCCAAATGTAAACCTGTCAAGGCTTTGGAGTTGAATTAAACTTTCCATACCATAAGTTTTAGAGTGTGATCCCCTCACGTGTGTACAGGAGAAGCATCTGGAACCTGAGCACTGAGCAGACCCTGCAGGCTGCTCCTGGTCAGAGAGGACAAAGTTCCCATGTGCCACAAGCCGTGCAGAGCTGAGCCATGTGTGCAGCTGCAGGTGTGTGCCAAGCCCCACCTGCATGGGGCTGAGAGCTCCAAGCTCTGCTCTCTCAGCCTCACTGCAGCAACCCGTCCTGGTACAAGTGGAGTGGGGCACCGTGAGCTGTGTTCCATTCCCCTGAGGAGCACAGCAAAACCACCAGCCCCCGAGCTCAGGAACACCCCGGGATGTGTGCGCTAGTGGTCACAACGGGGATTGATAGCTGAATGCTTGGAGCAGGTCAGACGCTGCTCTAGCTTGCACCAGGAAATGGTTCACAAAGTGAGTTCCAGGGCTCTGCTGATCACCAGGGAACACCAGGAAATGCCAACTCCAGGTCCCTACCTCAGTCAGCAGGAAATAGATCTCCCAGAGAGAGGAGGCCCAGGGATTAGGGTTTCCTTGTTTGTTGTTTGGGGAAGTTTTCTTTTGTTGTTGTTCTGTGGTACCAGAGATTAAACCAGGGCCTTTGCCCTGAGCCAGGTCTCCAGCCCTTTTGCTGAGTGAGACAGGGTCTTAAGGAGGTAAGTTGCTAAGCTTCCCAGACTGTCCTTCAACTTATGATCTACTTCAGCCTGCCGGAGTGCTGGGATCACAGGTGTGTGCTGCCACACCGGCCTCAATGATCTGAGGCTGGCTGGTCGATTCGTTGGACTTAGGGTTTTCAGGTTTTTCAAGACAGGTCTCACCATGCAAGTGAGGCTAGACTTACATTCACTCTGAAGTCCAGGCTGGCCTTGAACTTGCACTGATCCTCCTGCCTCAACCTCCAGAGTGAGACTAAAGGTGTGTGCCACCACACCCAGGTCAATAATTTGAGTTTCAACAAACCTCAGGTTTCTGTGATCCTTGGAAAGGGTGAAAGACCACAGGGCCCCGTTGACCCATCTTGTTCTCCACACGTGGTCATACTTGGTGGAGTCCAGATAAGACAAGGCAAGCAACCAGGAAAGGGTGGACCCTGGATTTATCATAAAGAGTTATGTCCAGTGATGGTAGAGGCAGGATGGTCCCACAGCCGTGGTGCGAGCTGGCAGACTGAAGACCACGACTGCAGATGCTGCCGCTTCTGGATTAAGTCCCATCAACCAGAAGACTCAGGGTGCAGAGGAAAAGCAACATGGCTCATGGAGAACACCCTCTTAGAGGGAGGCCAACTCTCAATCTAGTCAGGCTTCCACTGAACTGAATGAAGCCCATGCATAATACAGAAGGTTACTGTTTCTGTCAAAGCCCACTGTTACGTTTCGTGTGTAGGTGTCCCCCCAAAGCGTCATGCAGTCTTGGGGTGGCTTCTGGAATTTGTAATTGATTATTGCAGGTATGGGGGCTACACTTGCCCTGGGGCAGGTGATTTGCATTTTAACGTAAGGAGGAAAAGAAGTTAGCTGCTTGAGCTCCTGCTACCACTCCCTTTGCTCTTGCTCTTAGCTGATGCCATGAAAGGTTGCCCTCTGCCTCGTGCCACTCTGCCTTGGAGTCAGCTAAGCATGGACTGAAACCTCCAGTAACTGTGAGCTAAATAGACCTTTCCTTTACTAATTTTGAGTGTCAGGCATGTGTCTCAGCAACGAGAAAAGAGTAATTAAGACACCCACAGATCTAAATATAAGGCTCCAAGCAACATTTGGCTGACTCTGAGCATGGCATGGCCCAGCCAAAGGCAGTCAGTATGAGGTGACAACTGTCTCTCTGTCCCTGAGCATCAATCTTTTGCAGAGAGGCAAGGGGCCAGGGAGGGTCAGCATCTCCCATCAGCACCCAGGGGTGGAGGTACATTCCTTTACCTCTCAGTTTTCTGCACCAAATGTTTTGCCTGAGGCTGTGGGAGCAGCTGGCAGGCCCACATGCCAACTGACTTACCAGCATCACTAAGGAGCCACTCAGGCAGTGCCACCTGAATTAGATGCAGATTCCACCACAGGCCAGGGAGGATCCCAGATTTCAAAGTGCAACACCTCTTTCAGTGAGTTTGCCTCCGGCTTGCACCCAGTCAACCACCCTGGCGCCGTTTGGAAAGTGGCAGGCTACAGCTGTCACTCAGCATCCATGGAGGCTGCTTCCAGTGATTCTGCACACAGCATCTAGGAAATGATAGGTTTTTCAGCAGCGTAGTAGAGATAGGAAAGATAAAAGGAACCTTTATTATTTCCAAAGACATGCAGAGAATCCAGGGCAGATGGGGCAGGTAGAACCTCTTGCCTGAGACAAAGAAAGCTGGGGCTTATAAGGAGTTTTGTTAGGGGTGGAATTCAAGGGGGATGTTTCAAAATACCTGAGGAGCTCATTGGGGCCCTTCCTGTGGCAGCAGGAAAGGTAGGAGGAAATTGTACCCTGGGCTGGATAGAAGAAGGGGAGGTGGTCTTTGGGAAGATAAGCTGTTGTTTCAAGGGCTTCAGCCATATTTAGATGACCACCATAATAATTCAGCAATTCATACTAGGGCCAGAACCTGTCATAAAATGGCACAGAATGTCAGTCTAATCTATATACATTCTCCTACACGCATTAAATCACCCCTCGATAACTTAGACTACTTAAAGCACTGTAAGTGCTATGAAAATAGTTGCCAAACTGTGTTGTTTAAAGAATAATGGTAAGAAAAGGTTCTGTTCACACTCAGCACAGGTGCAACACCACAGGCCTAATGACAGTTCTGGGCCCACAGTTCTGCGCATCAAGGAAGAACCCCATAAAATATCACAATAGACCCAGGTGGGACTCATGGTCCAGATACAACAAAACCCAATGACTTCTTTTTGAAGTTGATTAATCCATCAACTTATTTTTCAGAGCTCTGTTAGTTATTTATTCATTCAAATTAGCTTCCACCTGGTTGAAAGACCCACAGAATATTTAACCAATAGCAAAGGCCTCCTCTGTTAGCCTTTGGGGACAAGAGAATACTTAAACAATCCTGTTAGTTTCCTCTGAGGGTTCTTCTCCTATGAAAGCCCTGAACAAAGGGATCAAGAGCAGTGGCCAAGCCCCTTGCTCCTTTACCTGTCATTTGCACATGTGTACAAATCACCTCTGCCCTGGGGGAACACACACATACATCGCTATGGAACAGAGTTTTCTTAAACCATAGGCTGTGTCCATGATGTGGTTTGTCTGCAGATTTTTCAGTTGTTTATGTTGGTCACCTCACAGGAGCTCCTCCGAAGCGTGGAGCAGCTGCAGACTTGCTGAGTGTCAACCTTGCAGGATAACACGGGCCCCCAGAGGGCCCCTGACCCAAGCCTGTAGGGTCTCCATGCTCTCACACTACTCTTATGGTTGGCCTGGTTGCTTCCACTCACAGCAAGCAGACTCATGTAGAATACTGCTGGCAAAGCTGCATGGCTGCTTCACCCGAAGCCTAGCTGTCCAGAGACACTCACCCAGTCCATCTTTCTAACAATGGAACCTCTAGGTCAAGTGCTATGTATGAGCCCTCATCACACCCTTACCCAGAGTGCCCACAACTATTCCTGCAGCTCTTTCTAACCCACTCCCTTCTTACTTGGCAAGCCTAAGCCAACCAACCCAGGGCTACGTTGTAGACTCTATTTCCTTGCAAACCTTGGTGGTACACATATGCAGCAGCCCTGAGACTACATGGAATCTGGCATGGCATGAGTACTAAAAAAAATATTTTCCATAGAATGATCTTGTTAAAAGCCAGTGGCCACTGAGTGCCTCTTGGGACATTATATTGGCCACATCTCAGAGCCATCAGCTGCTCTATTATAGAACTTCTCTTTATGTGATTTTATCTCTTCTGTACATGTGTTCAGAAAAGAATTTGCTTTTGGAGTGAGTAACCAAAGGAAGAACTTCTGGGAACATTCCATTCCTGTGGCCCCTCACCTGAGACAGTCTCACAGTGGAGGCTCCTGAGAGCCGGAAACTATCCACAGTGCAGGGGGACTGTTCCTCATCCATTGTTGAAGTGAGAAGGCAGGTATTCCTCCAACTCACCCCTATCTTTGTTTCTTTATACCTGGAGATGAAAGGACTTTTGAGTGAGGATGTTCTGAGTGAGGTGAGCCCTGACAGTTGCCGCATAGCCCATGTCCTTCCTGTGTCTGCTTTGCCCTCCCTTGGGACCCCATGCAGAAACTGAGACCCTCAGACATCAGCTTTAAAGCCAGTATCATGGAGCAGCTGCTGGTTCTGAGATGTGGTCAACATAATGTGTGAAGAGACACTCAGTGGCTACTAGTTGATAATAAGCTTATTCTACAGAAAATGTGTTTCCAATACTGAAGTCTGCAATGTCAGACTTCAGATCTGAAGTCTGCAATGTCAGACTTAAGATATGAATATGCCTATCTGTGCATCGACTGATCAACAGAATGCCTTATTTCTGTCTCTCTAAACAGGTCACCCATGGAATACGTCCTTTTGTGTGC
The DNA here is from genome assembly GCA_004027025.1 of Myocastor coypus. NCBI lineage: Eukaryota > Metazoa > Chordata > Mammalia > Rodentia > Myocastoridae > Myocastor > Myocastor coypus. The sequence goes on from PVJA010000524.1 coordinate 152,703, forward strand.
TCAACAGGGTTTCCGGCTCCTTCTTGGGAAGAGGTGTCAGGGGTTCAACTGTGGGGTAGATCTCTCCTTACTGCCTCCATGACACTTAGTGAAGAGCTTTGCAAAGCCCTCTCCCTGCCTTCCAGTTTTAGCATTATGAAGCCATTGTTTTGGACCAGGCTCCTGTCCTGGGCTGTATAAGATGGGATTGGACATAGAAATGGAGTCATTTGTGCTAAAGTTCCACATCACCAAACTCAAACCAAGTTGTCACCCAACCTTCACAGAAATCAAGGGAGAGGAACAGCAGCCAAATTTCCTACATAGAACCATCTTAATCATCCTGATAGCAAAGTTTCTTCTTCAATCCTTATACAAAGGTAACATGCTGTTAGCCAGTCTGCTCTTTGCTATTGTCTCCCTGTCTCTGCCTTCTAAAAGGAAGGACTCTGATGAGATGTCTGCTGTTGGCTCTTTTCTGTTTTCCTTTGTCCTTCTCTATTAGACCTTGCTCTTCTGCTTAGCTCAGGGAAACTCTCATTCTATTTTATGAAAGGAAGTGTTGCTTCTTTTTGGATTGAAAGTAAGACCAGTGAAGCCATTTAAATCGCCATCTTGTAGCTTTCCTAGCAAGTAAGCACACCTGAAAGGAAAGAAGGTTTGAGCAGCTCTGCATACACATTCACCACTTGAACAAAGCTCTCCATATCGGCTTTCTTTTTTTTTTTTTTTTTTTTTTGTGGAACCAGGGGTTGAACTCAGGACCTTGCACTTGCCAGGCAGGCACTTGTGCCATGAAGCTATCTCTCTGGCCCCAAAGCTCTCCATATCAAGGCTCAGCTAGCCAGCCACCAGGCACCTTGTAAGAATGGGTGGTGCACTGAGTGTGCACAGTCTTCCAGGCCTGCCAACAGCCCCAGAGAGGCAGCCCTCCTTGCCTCCTCTTTCTCCTTTCCTCATTACTTTTAGAGATGCAGCCTTCCCACCTAAGAGCAGTCAACACCAAGCCTCATCTAGGAAGTTCTAAAAGAATGGGGAGGGAGTTTTCCTAGTAGTAGTAGTTCACCTGTCCAACCTCCACTAAGAGAAAGGTGACCAACATACCTCTGTCTATCCATCTTAGTCAGTTTTCTACCCCGGACATCCTACCTGTTTGCACACAGCTATACTGTGCCCCTGTTACCAAGCACAACCTCAGCCACCCTGTGGGTCCACAAGCTGGATCCCACGCATGCTGCCTGCCACACATCTGTCCTCTACACTGAGCACTGGCCACTCCAGATTGTTCTGCTGGTCTCCAAGTCCTCCTCTATAGCTGTCCCTCTCCACATAGTCCTCACTGGTTGCCTATAAGTCTCCTGTTCATCTCCAAAGCACCCAATGCTCCAAGTCTAGGAAAAGCTAGCTCAGCCTCATCTCCCCCATCTCCTCCTATGTTATCATCAAGTTCTTAGCCTCGTAACACTTTCCTTTTCATCCTTCTATATTTCCTTACATTTCTTCAATCCAGCCTCCTTTACTACTCACTCATTCCCACTGTTTTTCAGTGTGGTCCCTCTCCATCCATTCAAGGATGGCCTCTCAGACCATCACCCACTTTGTGTCTCTCTTTTTTAGGATGTTGTGAGCACGAGTATGTGCTCAAGAAGCTGACCAAAGACTCCTGTGTGCAGGGGGCCCAGCAGCCCTCCTCCACCGCTTTCTAGGCTCATTCTCATGGAGTGAGCTCACCAGCAACTGCTCAAGCATCAACTGTGACACTCATCTTCCATGTTTTCATGGTCAGTATAGCAGCATTGATAAACAAATCCAAGGATGTGAACAATAATTTTCTTCAGTCAGTTTTCTGGGCTGAATCTCATGACTCGGCCCTTTCTCTTTGCAAGGTAGTAAAGTAGCTCAGTTTAATTTTATTTATGTTTTTTTTCAGGACTGGGGTTCAAACTCATAACCTTATACTTGCCAGGCAGGCACTTGTGCCTCAGAGCTATCTCTCCAGCCCTGCTCAGTTTAATTTTAGACATAAATGTCACTTTACTTTTCAACTCAGAGGGCTCTGATATTGTCCACATGACCCCAGGATGAGATACAAACTCCCCAGTGCTCAGGTGTGCTGATACTTCATCCTAAATGTAATCCATTATTCTGACTAGGATCCATTCTGAATGTGACCCACAATTTGCATTAATCTATTTCTAAGATAAATTCACATTTTCATGTGACTCAGTTTGAAAGTACATCTTGCCACCTCAGTGACTTTGGAGATCCCGACAGCCAGGACTATGCCTTCCCTTCTAATGCACTACAAAGTGGAACTACAGGATACTCTGAATGAGGTGCTAGGTTGATCATGTTGAATGATCCATTGGCTTCCAAGAACAGGACACTCAAGCTGCTCAAGGGAATTTGTGAAAGAGCTATAAAGATGCACCTTGACAGCATCCCTCTGCAGCAATTTATTTAGTTTCTGGAGCCACAAAAACCAAATGAAATAATGACCCAGAAGAACAAACAAAGGGGCAGATCCTGCTCCTGTGGAAGCCATTACCCCAGTGAAGCTGCTGTGCATAGGCACCAGGGAGAGGTCAAAACCAGAGTACTAAGAAAACTATGCAAAGTGACTCTGTCATTTTTTTTAATTTAACAAAGGAATTGGTCTGTACAGTCACCTTAAACTCCCAGGATCTGATTTTTAGCCTTTGTCTTTCTGCTTTCCCTTTTTAGATTTTTAAAAATCAGTTTTTCTCATACATAAAGAAGTGTTTCTTCTTATATGTACCATAATCTTTATGTCATGGTTTATTTGCTGTGCATTGTGTGTGCCTGATTCCAATGGTTATGCATTCTAGACTCTTTGGTTCTCATACCATTCCTATGTAAAAAACATATGATCCAACAAGGCACTCAACATTTGCTGCTGCCATATTTTGGAGAGCTTTTACAAATCTTAGTGGGATTAATGGATAGATGCATGGATAGATGGATGGATGGATGGATGGATGGATGGATGGATGCATGGATGGATAGATGGATGGATGGATGGATGGATGGATGGATGGACAGATAGATGGATAGATGGATGGATGGATGGATGGATGGATGGAAGAAAAGATACAAAGATGGTCAGAAAGGAAAAGAGAAGATAAAGGGTCCAAGAGATCAGATGAGCTAGTTTTCGTAGCTTAGATCTAACATATTCCCCAGAAGCCTTCAGTGTCTGGAAGGTGATGGGATCATGAGGGTGGTACACTCATCAGCGCAGTAGCTGAATGTGCTGTTAGCAGGTGGAGCCTATGTGCAGTATGTTCTCACTATCAGCCCCTCCCTTCTCTGCTTCCTGGCTGCTGTAAGTGGAGCACCTTTCCTCCACGATATCCCTCTGCCACCTGCTTCTGCCTTGCTCTCTAGCAACCATGGACTGAAACCATGAGCCAAAATAAACGTCTCTTCCTCCTAGTTGTAGATATTGGACATTTTACCCCAGCTACCAAAAGGCAGCTTATAAGACACTGGCCAAGTCCACAGTTGATCTTGTCCATTCTGTCTCATCAACTCAGTCTGGCCAAGCGCATGTGCTTCCTACTATCAGCTCAGTAGAGCAGACACTACCTTCAATTCTTCTTTTATGTGTTTTTGTTTGGTTGGTTGGTTGGTTGGTTTTGTTTTGTCTTGTTTTGGTATAGGGAATGGAACTCAGGACCCTGCACATGCCAGGCAGACCTTAACACCCCTAAGCCATGTCCCCCAATCCCGTAACTTTTTGTTGCTGAGACAAAATACCTGACACCCAACATTAAAGTTGGAAAGGGTTACCATAGCTCACAGTTGGTAGAGATTTCAGTTCACAGCTGGAAGGCTCCAAGGCAGGGTGGCACAAGGCAAAGTGCCATCACAGAGGAAAAACCATTCATGGTGGGCAGAAGGCAGTGAAGCCGTGAAGCAGCATCCACAACAGCCTGCTGCTCCCTTTTGTGCCTTCCAGGCTCATGTCCTTTGGGTGTCATCGACTACACTCGGTGGGCCCTGCTGTGATCAACACATCGCTCACCCTTAATCCCAGTGACTCTACCCTCGATGCGGCCACCTCTGTACAGCCCTGCCTGTGACTGCATGGGCTCTAGGGAGAAAGCTAGACATAAGCTATAACAGAATGCGTTCTAAGGAAACCATTAAAAAACTAAAACTTATATTAAAAATAAAGCCAGTTCCCCTCAAAATTTTTCAAAATAACATATAGTAGAAGCAATCTAACTGTTCAACAGTAGAGGATTATATAAATTATGGTATATAAGATAAAGGAATGTAATCATTTAAAAACTTATATACAAAGAAAACCAATCAATGAGGCTACTGATCATAAATGTTTATAATCTACCATGTAAGAGCAAAAGCATCAGAATTGTATTCAGAGTAATTTTTTGAAAAAAAATGGCCAATGTGAAATATGCCAAAATGAGAATCATCACTGATTATCTCTGAGTAACAGAATTATGACCTTCTAAAATTCCATTTTGTGCTTTTTATACCTTCACATTTTGTATGAAGAAACATTCCTTTCAATTTTTATTTATCTGAAGATCTTATAGCACTTAACTCTCAATGAACAGAATAGATGCTGATGAAATTTCTTCCCCGTTTCCCCCACAGAAACTTTGTGCCTATAAAATATCGTCTAACCCTGGGCTAGGTGGAACTGGCTCAGGTGGCTGCCTTCTCTACAGAAGTGATCTCATGTCCTCTGGCCAGAGGTGACACTGTGAGTGTTAGACCAAGGCATTTCTCTTTCTTCTTGTCATTTCATGCTATTTTCAGTGTGTTTCCTGTTTGTACCCCTTCCTTGGGCACATAGGGTTTTAGCTATGTTTGCCTACGTCCTCTCTTGATTGCAGCTCTGACACCACCCAAACCCTCAATCACAATCCCTTGTCTTTGGGGTAGTCTCTGTCCCTAGACATGCCTGGCCCTGGTCTTATCATCCAGGCTCCTTAGAATGAGGTCCAGCTGAGCTTCAGCACAAAGTGTCTGTCCCTGGCCTCATGTCAGGATAGTAGTGCTAGAGAGGGATGGCACAGCAGTCCCTCAAGCCCACCTGCTCCTAGCGCAGGAGTGACCTTCATGCCCAGTTCCTAGTTGAGGACTGGCAGTGTGCATACCTTCATTGACCACATGGCCACAGCAGACAAGGGGTGGACATATGGTTAGTAACACTGCAGCTCTAAGGGTGAGTCACCAGCCAGGATTAAAACTATAGACACACATGGACTGGTCTGATAGCTCAGCAGACTAAAGTACCTACTTAGGCAGAGCACAACGGCCAGGATTCCATCCACAGTGTGCCATGCCAGACTCACTCTTGGGGCATGCTGAGATAGCCACGGAGATATGGTGTCACATGCCTGTAATCCTAGCTCTTGGAAGGCTGAATATAGGCAGATCACATGAGTCTAATCTATGTAGTGAGACCCTGAACACCCTGTAGGCCCTGTTCTAAATACAGAAAACAAAACAAAATAAAACAAAAAACTACAGACACACAAGATGGGAAGTGTGGCCTCCAGGCATGTATGAGAGTTCAGAGGAAATGTTCTCTCTCCCTGAGGACACAAGCCAAGAACTTCATCTAGGGGGGAGCCCAGGGTCACCACACCAGTCTTCTTCTTTTCTTTTCTTTCTTTTTAGAACTTGGGTTATTTTATTTTATTTTTTTCTTGTTTCAGAGCCTTTGTTTGTTTATTTATTTCCATGGCCGGCTCAACCTGCCCTGAGGGCAGGGCTGGTGCAGCATGTGGTGCCGGAGATCGGAGATCGAACCACAGTCCCTGCAGCCGCCCAAGCTTTCCTAAGCAGGCGCTTTAGACCACTGAGCCATCCTGCCTGGCCCCAGTCTTCTTCTTTTCTATAGGAGAAAAGCATGCAGCCTGCATCACTTGACCATGGGAACAATCTGGGAATGCATCATTGGTGATTCATCATGTGTCAACAACTCAGTGTACTCACACACAGTAGGTGCACAATGCAGTACACACTCAGAGTGTGCAGGACAGGATACACCTGATGGCTCCAAGTGTCCCACTTCACTGAATAGTGCAGGCAATTGTACCACAATGTGTTTGTGTATCTCCATAGGACAAGGCATAATGAAAATATAGACAATAGGGTTTCCCAGGTCCATCATAATCTCATGAGATCTCTGTGATATTGACAGCCCATTATTGATCAGGATATTGCCATGCAGCACATGGCCATGCACTTTCCACAGCTCCTGCTGGGCCCCACCACAAGTCCTGGCATCCAAGCTTCCTGTTGCCATGTAGACCTTGCCCAGTGCACACTCAGAGAGGTGCAAAGGGCTGAGGTCATGGGTCATCATGGGCAGACACTGCACCTCTCCACCAACCTCCTCACCATGGAAAGTGGAGTTGAAGAACCCTTGGGGCCAACCAGCTCTGAGGCTGCGTCAAGCTGGCATAGCAGGCTGGATTAATCAGCACACTGGTGTTCACAGCATGGCTGGGCTGGAGTGGACAGCAGGATTCAGGCTCCATGTCTGACTCAGCTGGGCATGCAGAAACTCCAGGGTTCTTATAGAACCCTTATAGTTCTTATAGGCTATTCCAGATTAGACTGTGGCAGGACCGCTGCCTCTGTCAGCACTGGATAATGCTCCAGAAGCTGAAGTCATCCTGACCATGAACAGGCAAAGCTACCATTTTCCTGAAGCTGGGATATAGGTCATTTCTTCAGGAGTCTGGGGATGAATCCTAGGTGCCATCAAAGCTTCTCTGAAGGAACACGTCATCACCATAGTAGCAATAGGCATACTGTGTCTACATTGTGGACAACCAACATCTGATTTCCCTCCTTTTTTTTTTTTTTTTTTTTGTTAAATACGTGGATCCGATCGGGCAGGATGGCTCAGTGGTCTAAAGCGCCTGCTTAGGAAAGCTTAGGTGGCTGCAGGGACCACGGTTCGATCCCCAGCACCACATGCTGAGCCAGCCATAAAAATAAATAAATAAACAAACAAACAAAAGTTCTGAAACAAGAAAAAAAAAATTAAAAAAAAAATACGGGGATCCAACTGAGGATCTCATGCTTGCTAGGCAGGCACTTATGCCACTGAGATATCTACCCAGCCCTCTTTTTTTTTTTTTTTTAACCAAGAAATCTATGTAATTTGCCCATATAAATCACCCAGACCAAAGGCATTTTCTTAATCATGCCTACAGGGGAGACATCCGGAAGAAAGCAGCAGTAGTGGAGTCATTGTATTAGAGTTTCACAGACTCAAACCAGACCTCCTTCTACATCTGAGAGTGGAGGTGGACCTGGAGCCTCCAGAGGTGGTAGAACACAGCACCTGCCCAAGCAAACCCTTCTGCATCCTAGCCTTGGCTTGCCGCCCAGCTGAATGTCTCCAGCCAGAACATCAAGCGTGAATCAGTCTACACAGGGAAGGTGAGCTCACAGGCAAGTTTGTCCTCTCCACCAGGTTCCTGTCCCTTGATGGCCAAAGATGGGCAGGAGGGAAGAGTAAGCCTGTACCCTGGGGGCTGTAGACCCAAGCTGAGTGACCTACTGTTGCGGTTAAGACAACTGTCTGCGCCATAAGAGCCAGCCCCTGAGAGGTGTTCACCCCCCAGAAGCGGAGAGAAGAGATATTTGTTGCTTTGTCACAATGTCAGAATGCCCTGGGGCTTGTGTGGGTCTGAGGTGAGCAGAAAATTGCAATTTTCACTTCCCTGACTGTGTAGAGCTGGGTCTACCAAATGGCACAGGTGAGACTCTCCGGAACGCGATTCTACTCCAAATCTTGTTCATTTTGCTGGGGCTTTGCCCGAGCTGCTGGAATGTCCATCAAAGCCTTCCTGGGGACTCTTGTGTTCTAGTCTCCAAAGTCTAGCATGCCCAGGTAGGCACGGAGCCTCAGGAATGCTGGAGGCCCACGTTGGAGCAGGCAGACACATGTTGGTCTCCAGGCAGTCTTCCTGATTGAAGGACACAGACAGGACAGCCTTGAAGATTGTTTACTGCAGGAAAATCTGCGGCGTCCAGCGCAGTGTCTTTGTGTGAGCACAGGGTGGAGAGGCCAGAGACAAAGGCAGAACGTGCCTAACTGTAGAATGAAATCCCTCCCTCTGATAAGGGACACACCCAGACGCAGGGCCAGCCAAGGCTTCTGAAGCCAGGTCACAGAAGGAAGCTGCCTGCGGTTTGTGCGGAACGAGTATATGAAGTAGCGCCCAATGAGAGATCAGGGCCGGCGGAGTGGGCCAGATCCTCGGCCCACCCTGCTCTCAGTGGATGCCCTGCCCCAGTCTTCGGATCTGTCCGCGGCGCTCCAGTTCGTGCAACCCAGGACTCTGCACTCAAAAGAAACTGGTGGATGAGCACGTCACCACTTCTCAGCATCTGGAGACTGGCGCGTGGATCAGGCCTCCACCAGCAGCACAGAAGTCTGCCTTTGGGCTCACTGGGCAGCACCTTATGGGCTGCCAGACCAAAGCACCGTGTGGGCTATGAGGTCCACGCCCCGCGCCCCGCAGCTTCTGTGACTCCTGGACTCCGTCAAGCAGCCGACAGGCGTGCTGTGCCCAGAGAACCGAGCGTTTCACCTCGCATTTGTTCTGGTCACCAAAGCTGCAGTAACACTAAAGATTGTTAGTTTTTTTTACAAGACTTTTCTAGAAGGAGAGAGACAGAGACAGAGACAGAGAGATACAGACAGAGAGAGAGAGAGAGAGAGAGGTGGAAGGGAAGAAGGAAGGAAAAAATATTCTTGGAAATGTTGAAGGTTATGTTTTTCCTGTGCCTAATGTTCAAATACTTAATTTGTGCGCATGCACGCACACACACACACACACACACACACACACACACACACACAGATGCCAATAAAGTGACTCGCCTGTCTTAGAGAACTACTCTGCATTTTTTAAATTAAGAACTGGCACTTTTTAAAAGCACCCTTGGCTGCTGAGCAAGAGAGCTGGCATCCACTTGATCTCAGGTTCCTGATGCACAGTATTTATTTCTCTTCCTGTTTCTCTCTTCTCTGCCAGTGTCCTTAATTTCATTTGAAGTTCTTGTGTGAGCGTGCCAAGACACCTGCAAGCCCTTTGAAAACGGGAGCAATTAAAGTAAATAAGCAAGGAGACACTTGTAAATAAGCAGACACTCAGCTTGGTATTCATGCCTGGTAATCTGAGGAATCTTGCAGAGATCTGAGGGCCTGAAGCCCTGGAAAACTGTTCCCTGGGCCATTCAGGAAAGATGGGCTCCGTGGCCTAGACTGGGAATGACCAGCAGGAAGCCTGGGTGTTGCAGCTGTCTGTTGCTATATAGCCAATCTCTCCCAAAGCTCAGTGTCTCAAAGCAGCCATGCTCCATTGTGACCACTCCCAGCCTCCGGAAAGCTCAGCTGGGTGTGGCCAGGTCAGTGGCTGGAGCTGTGGGGACTATGCAGGTGCCTCCTCTTTGGCTTCAGTCTGCCTTATGCTCACATGCTGTGGGCTGGCTTGTGCTTCCTGGCACTGGGCCAGCTAGCCACTGGCGGAAGACATGTTGCACATTAGTTTAGGGCTCCAGCATGTACATCACAGCAGCCACTGGGGACTCCTCAGGAGTCAGGAGTCCCTGCTTCAGCCTGAGGCTGTGGATATGCCAGTCCTAAAGGGGGCCCAGGGCACACGAGAGGAGTTAGCCCCATCACTAAGAATAGATGATGTTTCAGTTACATTTCTCTCTTTGCTGGGACAAAATACAGGACACCTAGAGTTAAGGAAGGAAAGGTTTATTTAGTCCATAGTGTGTGGAGATTTCAGTTGATACTCAGCTGGCTCTAAGGCAGGGTAGCACAGGGCAGAGGGCAGCAGCTCATGGTGGCAGAAAACAGCAAAGCAGCAAGCAAAAAGGAAAGAACAGCAGCAAAGAGTAGGGCTTTTTCCCTTTCCTTATGTTGCCTTTAGGCTGTCCACTCCGGGGCAAGTGAAGCGCTCACACCCACAGTGCCAGCACTGCTCATACCCATAGTCCCAGCTCTGGATCATGGATTAATGGCAAATGCTAGGAAGCCTACCCGATGACTACCTGAGGATTTAGAGGGGCACATCTATACACAAACTGTAACAGATGGATATGCAGTAAAACCTGGGCTTGTGAGTATAATCTGTTCCAGAAATGTGCTTTCAGTCCAAAGCACTTGTACTTTGTCAAAGTGAATTTCCCACAAGAAATATTGGAGGGAGGCTTCCGGGTTAGCTCAGTTGTCTAAAGCACCTGCTTCAGCAAGCTCAGCCAGGCACAGGGGACCATGGTTCAATCCCCAACTTCACATGCCACACCAGACCCGCCCTTAAGGTGGGCCTAGTCAGCCCCCCAAAAATAAATAAACAGTGGAAACTCAGATGACTGGTTCTATAACACAAAACCATTCATACGAAGACATTACAATACTATAATACAAAATAACAAAAAAAAAAATGTAAAATAAATCAATGAACTAATTAATTAACTTGAACTTATACTTCCCTCCCTGGTGGTGTGAAGGAGACAGGAGAGAAGAGGGCATTGAGTAGCAGGACTTGTGCTATCACTAACAGAATCACTGTGTCCCTTGGCTCAATGGAACCTTCTTCCTTCACGCAATGGTAACCAGAAACCTATCCAAGCACCCTTGCTTCTGCCTTCTTTTGAGGATCTTGTGGAAATGTAGCATAGCGTTGTCATTAAACGGGTCCCTCATTCGCACACACTGATGTACCCTTATCTGGGTGGTGCTTTTCCACAAGTTTACCTCATTTCCCACATCTCCCTAATCTCCTCAGAAGTGCAAGATTCTGCTTCTTTTCCTCCTCCCTCTCCACAAAGGAGACCTCCTCTATAACCACTTGCCATTGGGAGACAATCACCCACAGTCTCACAGCTGCCTAAGTTGAAATCATGTTTAATGTTTGATGTCACCTATTGCTCATATTGTAAGACATTGCTCATTTATCAAGTTCAAATTTATTAGAAGTGTTCAGGGCCCGGTGGGATGGCTCAGTGGTCTAAAGCCCCTGCTTAGGGGGTGGCTGTAGGGACTGCGGTTCGATCCCTAGCACCACATGCTGCGCCAGCCCTGACATCAGGACAGGCTGAGCCGGCCATGAAAATAAATAAATAAACAAAAGTTCTGAAACAAGAAAATAAATAAATAAATAGATAAATAAATAAATAAAATTCTAAAAAAAAAGAAGAAGTGTTCACAGGGCCAGGGAGATAGCTCCGTGGCACAAGTGCCTGCCTGGCTAATGCAAGGTCGAGTTTGAATCCAGGTCCTGCCCAAAAAAATAAATAAATAAATAAATAAATAAGTGTGCACTTGTTTATTAGAAATGTATGTTTGTAACCTCAGTACTCAGGAGGCTGAGGCAGGAGGACTGGCACTAGTTTGAAGCCAACCTAGACTACATCATGAGTTTTTTTTTTTTTTTTTAATTTTTTATTATTATTTTTTTCTTGTTGCAGAGCTTTTGTTTGTTTATTTATTTATTTTTATGGCCGGCTCAGCCTGCCCTGAGTGCAGGGCTGGTGCAGCATGTGGTGCCGGGGATGGATCTGCGGTGGTCCATGCAGCCACCTAAGCTTTCCTAAGCAGGTGCTTCAGACTACTGAGCCATCCTGCCGGGCCCTACATCATGAGTTTAAGGCCAGCCTGAGCTGCAGAGTTAGACCCTGTGTCAAAAAAAGGAAAAAAGGAGCATGTGCTCCCCTTGCAGAACACTCACACACTCGCAGAGCACGTTGCATGCAGCCTGAGGTCTACTGCATTGGAGAGCACTGGGAGCTGAACTAGGCGCTGTGCGCTGAGCTACATCCCCACCCTGTTTTGATTTCTTGTATATTATGACATAGGGTTTCCCTAAGTTGTTAACTTACCCACTCTGGGCTCTGACTCTTGACCTCTTGCCTCAGCCTCCCAGTGCTGGGATTACTACATATGTCACCACACCTGGTTTAGGCATATCTTAAAAGTGCCACTCTAAGACACCCCTACTTCTGGCCCCCTCAGCCCTACCTAGAAAGTACATAGCCACTGATGAGCATGCTTCCTGTCCTGTCACACAGGGGAGAAGTGACAAAGGGAAGCAGAGCTCCTGTGCCCTGCAGAGCATGCCTGCATGGAAAGCCATGCCAGGATGAGGCTTGTTGCCCTTGGGGACAGTGTCCCTGCTTGCCCCTTGCACGCAGGCCAGGCATATGTCAGGCTGCTGGCTGGAATGACTGACCCAGGAGGAACTGCCACCAGTGTTGCTGCTGGGCCCACCTTGCAGCGTGCACTCAGCTTTTACTTTTCTGGGAATAGTGAGCAAACTAAGATCTAGTCAGCCTCTGGCTCTGGGGTCAAGCACACGGTATGTGCTTTCTCCTTTTAGAAGGCTCTGTAATACAGGAGCTAAGTTCAAGCCCATGTGTTTGGCTAACACAAACATACCTTCAGCTATGCCTTGGGTTTTAAAGAATTTTGACTGCATGGTGGGAAAGGTGAATGGGTGAATTTACCCCACATGTGAGCCATGGCAAAGACACCAAAGAGAGGTGAACTTGGCTCCATCCTTGATGCCCAGCCGGATTAGCAAGCAAGGAGCTGACCTCTTCCTGTGGGTTACACAGGGCTCTGCTCTGTTTTGACCAGAAAGGATGGGGCCGCTTCTTTGGCCTCCAAGGCCCTGTGCCACAGAAATGGTGGTACCAGCCACACTCACAGGGCCCCTTTGCTGATCTATCACTCTGGGGAACCCTGTTTATCCACACCGCTGAGCGCTGTGACTTCTGCACCCTGAAAGTCCAGAGTCAGGACCCCAGCTTTGACATCTCTGAGTCCCTGTCCAGATCAATGTCAGACAGGGCTGCATCTGGGACCCCACTGCAGGAGGGCCACTGGCAGTACTCTTTGCTACACTGTTATGGTTTATGACTAGTTGTCCCCCCAAAGACTCATGCAATCATGGGGTGGGGACTTCTAGAGTTTGAGACTTGATCCATGATCCACTGGGATTATGTATTTTAGTACTGATGAGATTATGGTCTGAGTACTGCTGGGAATTATAGGTGTGGCCTGAGGTGGATAGGCTAAGGCACAGAGCCTGATGTAATTTAAAAAAAGACAGAGAGACAGACTCGGGCTGTTGTGCTCTGTTCCCCTGGTTGGTCAGTTGCCTCTGTCTCGATTGTTGCTGTTCCACCTCCATGAACTGGATGCTCTCCACCCTGTTCCACTCAGCCTTGGGCCAACTGAATATGGACTGAAACCTCCAGTAACTGTGAACTAAATAAACCTTTCTTTCCTTCATTCTGAGTGTCAAGTATTAGTCTCAGCAAAGAGTAAAAAGTAACTAAGACACATACCAACTTCCCTCTGCCCCTGGGTCAGGGTTTGAAGCAGAAAGAACACAGATGTAGCCGGGTGTGGTGGTGCAAGCCTGTAATCCCAGCACTTGGGAGGTTGAGGCAGGAGGATCTGTGCGAGTTTGAGACCAGCCTGGGCCACAAAAGTGAGCTCAAGGCCAGCCTGAACTGCATAGTGAGACCCTATCTCAAAAAGACAAAAAAAAAAAAGCACCCAGATGCACAGAAAGCACAGAGGGTGAGCCCCAGGACTCCGCTGAGCACATGGAGTAGCATTCCAGCAGAGCAGCTTCTTCAGCTCACTTCCCCCTCCCACCCACTACCCCCATTCTGTGGACACCAATGTTCACACACATAGGAACCACATCTCCGGCAAGTACGGTGTGAAAACTATCATGAATGGGGACAACTCCCAGCAGACGTGGCTTCTTTTTCTTGGGGAGAAGCATTGCCAGCCCCTGGGAGCCAGGCAGTGTTCAAGGCAGCCCGCAGGCACCCAAACAGGATAGTGATGCCCTTCCTGTGGGGCACCCCCAGGCCAGGAGCACAGAGGCAGCAAGGGATCACAGGATCCCAAGTCAGCCGCCTGCCCTCTTTCAGGCCAGGTCTGCAGTACTGCACCCCATCTGTCACTTCATCTTTTGTAGTTCTGGCTTGGGGATTTTTTTTCTGTTTTGGTTTTTGAAGTGGGGCTTCACACTGGTCCAGGCTGCCCCCAAACTCCTGAGTTCAAGTTGTTCTCCTGCCTCAGCCTCCCAAGCAGGAGGCTCTACATTTAGGTACATACTCTGCTGGATTTTTTTTTTTTTTTTTTTTTTTTTTTTTTTTTTTTTTTTTTTTTTTTTTTTTTTTTTTTTTTTTTTTTTTTTTTTTTTTTTTTTTTTTTGGCTTTTTGAGACAGGGTCTCACTGTGCAGTTCAGGCTGGCCTTGAGCTCACTTTTGTAGCCGAGGTTGGTCTCGAACTCACACCGATCCTCCTGCCTCAGCCTCCCGAGTGCTGGGATTACAGGCGTGCGCCACCACGCCCAGCTAGGATTTTTATTTTTATGTTCAGCATGCAGATTCCTCCAGGGTTACCAGGCCAAAAGCAGAGTTAGGACACAATCGTGCTTCAGGCGGTACAGACGTCATGGGGCCTAGAGAGGAGGTCTGCAGAGGGTGGAGGAAGTGGGCGGAGTCTGGCTCCCCGGTGAAGAAGCACTGGGTAAAAGGGCAGATTCCTCACCGTCCTTCCTCTGGCAATAGTTGAATTGGAAGCAGGTGCCCTGAGCCAGCTCACACTGCCCTAGCCGCCTGCACTCCCTGGGTGGGCAAGCTTGAGGTCTGCGGGCCTCACCTGCCTCCCAGGGCCCAGAAGCCAGAGCCTGCAAGACAAGCTTTGGCCTCATCCTCCCAGCAGCTGGGCCATTGTGTAGATTCC